>JAJIZL010033400.1:12096-43881 GCA_023969395.1 Amblyomma maculatum
AGGCTCGCTTAAAGTTTCCACATGCGTTTCTTTCACTCAGAGTTGAAGGGTTACTGCTCCAACAATCGCTGCTCATGAGCCAGCACGGAATTTTACGAATATGAATGCATCGTTCTTGATGTTGTGCCTAATATCCTTCGGAAATTTTCAATAAAGACCTAAATCATTCCGACTATATTCTGAGTACCTCACACTACATGACATGTCGGAGGGTAGCTACGGAAGCTTGTGACTGTTAAGTTTGAAGACGAGCACAAAGTTTAATTACAGTATAAAAGAATTTCGCGCAAGCACGACCGAGCAATAACACACCTCTCTAAAGAATGTGCTGAAGTAATCGTATTAAAAATACCGCGTGACATATAAAGCCCCTCTACATCTAAACAGTATGAACCTGCCAGCCTAGCATAAGAGTAGCGTGCCTGACTCACAATCCAGGTGCACTGGAAGGTTGATCCTTATTCAACCTTCGTACCTTTTATGACCTGTCAGAGTTGGCAGCTTCACACCTCTTTCTGATATCAAATGGTCTCGTTAAGTAGTTCAAACATTGAAGAGTCAGTGTCCGACCTTGTCAGCTGCCAGCTACCACCTGCCAGCGGTAAGCCCGACGCCCGTTATTTTTTACTCATAACACTTTCAGAGTAACGGGATCTTTAAAGTTATCGCGTTACAATATCACACGACGAAGGGTACCCCATTCAGCAATCGGCTTGAATTTGTCGGAGAGGAGCCTTCTGCAGTGCTAGCCTTTGGCGGGCGTCTGTCGCAACCTCATCGGCCAATGAGAGAGAAAGGCATGTGCGCTTGTGAAACTCGAGCAAAGGTTCTTGCCTTGTGCTCGATCACTCTCAATCACAAAGGTACGCTCTCTTTAGGTGAAATATAGGGCACAGATGGTTACAACAACATGCAGTCACCTGCTGCTATCCCATCCCCTCTTACTTCTACCCGATGCCTTCTACAGAACCAAAAAGGCAGCTTCATTTGGGCAACCGTTTCTTGCGTTGCTGCAACAAAGCAAGTTTTTATATAACCTATCTTTCCAACACAAGGAATGATTCATTGAAAACATTCAGACGTAATTAGAAGGAGCAGATGCTTCGTACGCACCCCTCCCTCGCCCCCTTAGGATAGTTTTGTAATGCAGTAATACTGCTGCTGCTTCCAATCTTCCGATCAGTGTCATTCTTTATGGCCTGTATAGTTGGCTAGCCTTTTCCTTTTGGAGAGTACATAGCACAATGAAGCTTGCAAATCCCCTTCAAACTGCGCACTTCATAAAAGAATGAAATTCGAAGTGTCCATGATAACTTGTGAAACTTGGTAGCAGTGAATATCGCCATCAACTCTAACAAAAGGACAACCACTTAGTCAATACTTTATTGTCCACAGTAGAGAAGAGAACTGCTATACTGAAGCTGCATGCCTCTGACATTTCAGGAAATTAAAGCACGAAACTCGAACCTCTTTAATATTTCTCGGATCGCGTATATCTTCGCGTTCGTGTAAGTAAATACGTGAAGATTGAGGTACTTAACATACATCCTTTCTCCGCGGATATCACCATGATCGTCATCTATTTTCAAACATATCGGTGGAGGAACCCAAAAGAGATTTAGAAACAGCGTTGGTGTGCTTGAGAGAGAGAGAGAGGGATATATCTTCCTCAGAGCGCAAACTTTATGGAGAAGCGATTTGGCGAAAACAAAAACGGGCGCGTGTCCAGGCAGAAAGATGTGTAATGATATACAAAATTCTAGAAAGACCACAGGAATGAGTTATGACAGGAAAGCCATCCCCGGCAAATCTTTTCTTTTCTTTTCTTTGTTTATTTCCTGCAATTTTTGTGCCTTTGTTTTTAGCAGGGTGCTGACAGCAGTTTATCATTTCTCTAATAGATGGGTCCACACGGCTGGCGCGTGACAACATCCTAATGGCTTAATTACCTACCTCGCCTGCAAATGACCTAGGAGTACTCTCATGGGAAGATCGGCGCTGCACTCCGCGACAGCACTGAGCGGACGGGCTTATCGCCCAGAATGAATCTGGATGCCAGGAACACCAGCACAGCTTAAACCATGAAAAAGAGAAAAAAAAATACTTAACTAGTGTCGCGCTCGAAACAAGTAGGATGCTGGAGTAAGAACTCCGAGTAAAGAGACCTGGCCGTTCGTGACAACGTCTTGCGCTCAAGCAGATTTGGGTTGGCATTGCTGGAAGAAAGCAGCATAACAAAGGCACATTCCCACCCGTATCTAGCACAATGAAGACGGTATACGAAAACAAACATTGAAGCAGAAGTTTTCGCAACAAAAGTTGAGAAAAACGGGGCTCGTAGTGGTGGAGTCAACGTCATACCGCTGAGCATCACACTTTGAAAAGACTGAAGCGTGGTGATGCTAGTGATAACGCATGCGCTTAAGGAGACAGTGGACCTCGTTTTGGTTGGTATGGCTATGTAGGCGGCCTTCCCTTGGCGCGGTACGTATCACTACGTTCTTTTGCTTGAGTGTTATTAAGGCAAAAGCCTTTATAGGCTCATTAGCGCGGACAGGAGGGGTGAGTCCACAGAGTGAGTCACACCGTCGTTGTCAAGAAATGAATTGATTTATGAGTAAACGAATGACTCTATGAGGTAGATTGTGAAAACATGTGTTTGTGTGCAAGTGGTCGTTGATGTGGTGTATTTAAATAATTGCAGCTAAAATATTTGATTCGACATCGAAATAGCCAAAGACGTCAATATAGTGCGCAGATGTGAAAACAGCCCTGCACGTCAAAACTGTACAACATACATCATTATTGCACAAAACAACGTGCAAAAACGTTGCAAATTTTTGTCAGGCCTAGTTCTTTCGTTGCAGCATCGAAAACAGTCAGTCAGAGTTAGAGAGGAAGAATGTAGTAAAATAGTAGAAAGAGTACAAGCGTTTAAATAGAGAAGAAACAACAAATCACAAAAAGTAGAAACAGTGGAAATTAAAAAAAAGGCCAATAAAAGAAGAAAATGGAGCAAAAAAACAAATAGGGGAAGAGAATCGCAGGTACGATTTTCGCCTTATCGATCTTGAAAGAGACCTAAGTGCCTCCAACGAATATTTGGACGCGGCCGTCATAACTTGTATTGCCTTGGAACTCGCTGATATTTAGAGTCGGGAACAAGCATGCTGAAACTCTCGAGTGGCTAATATCTATGGCAGTACAACTCCGCCCCACTAGTGACTTCTAGTTCGGGCACGCTCGGGAAGCGTAAACGATCTCTGACTCGCCGTGCTAGGTAGCTATGCGCTCTAAACAAGAATAAGCCAATAAGGAGTAATAAAGGATTAGCATGTTTTCTAGCGCATTCGGTCCATTGCAGAGCCAAGGTATTCTCTTCAAGCCCTCAGGTAGAATTCCACAATCTATGGGGAAAAGCTATACTTTGCCATCAGAAGCATGCTCCCTCCCTAAACAATATTTATTTTATGTAAGTATCATATAACCAGTGAGGTAGAACTTTTGATCTCATTATTTAGAGGACCTACAAATCTCATTTCTTGTATTCGCAATTGCTAGAACTTTGCGGATTTTCAAGTGAAAATAAGGTACGTGTTTTTAGTGATGAAGCTCTGCCGCACGGCTCGGCAGAGTGTCGTCATTTTAATAGGGAGTGCGCTAGATAACATATAAAACTCCCTCGTTGCTCCTTTGCAGGCTTAATGTTTGCAGTTAAGGCGCCGCTGCAAAAGCCGCAGCATTGTATGTTTGAGGTTCTGACGTTGCAACATAGGGATTTCTTGTGTCTAATGAGCTCGTCGCGTGCAAAGGATACATCTAAATATGTACCCGTCAGGTAAAGTTCACATGCCGGAAATACCGGTAAGCCCAGCTGTGCTAACGCTTTCTCTTGATATCCACAACTGCACTGAATTGCCCGTAATAGCGTCAGCCAATTAAATAAATACATTTGGAGATGCATGCCTTTCTTGAAGTACACAGCTCAGAAACGCCAGTAAATCTTTTGCTACGTGGAGTGGGCCTTGAAGCGCTCCTGCTGTGGACAGTTTCCGTTACAGGTCGTTAAACTTCAATCTTTTCTAGAGTGCATTGCGCACTTATTTCTGGCGTCGTGCAGAAGCGCTAGAAACTTCTGGACCCTTTAGGTATGGCATATTAAACCAGCATATCTTTCGATTTTAACAACTGCTTGCCTGTGACGCGACTGCATCCATTCAATTTTGTTAGTGGGAGCCAAACTCTTTCTGTTCTGTGAATAATATGGTGAGCACCATTTTTTCTCCAAAGGCCCCGGCCGAAATAGGGGCTTTGACTTTTTGGCGAAATGACTGAAGATTTGATGTGTCGGTACTTCCATGTTAAAGACAGCTCGTACGAGAAATACCTCACCCGACGCGAACAATGCAGTTACACTAATAATTCACGTTTCTGATGAAGTGCTTCATAGCCCTAAATGAATCGCATCGTGCCTACGCAGCTGACTTATCCATCATATAGGCCGCTGAAGCAGGATCTTTTCAACCCCTGTTCTCAGTCTTACCATGGTCGCTAACGTTTTGCCTTCAGTAGTTCGTGTCTTTATATGTAGGACAGTGGACATATTTACAGTTTTTAACCGTGCAAGAATACTATTCAAGGAGTCACCAGTGTCAAGTTTTTTATTTTTTAAGGAGACTGTGATACGTATCCCACCGCGGTAATGAGGAAATTCTCTCCTGTTGTTACTAAGGTTAGGTAAGGTAACAAGTGTGTCTTGCGCAGTACAATAATTAATGTGTGTCTGCGTGCCTTGCAAGCGTTAAATTTTAGCAGAAGTTTAAAACAACCTCTACTGCCAAACGTAAACCGCTGAATTACAATGGTGGTGTGCATGCTTGGTCTTCCCTGTTGTTTGGCTGCTGACCCATGACGACATGCTTTATCACCTGAATCAATATCTGTGTCTTGACATAGAGCATAAAAACAGTAAACAGTCAAGCTTCATATCTACGAAAAAATGAATTATGCGTTATCACCATGCAAAAATCGAATGATAGAGCCAACTTTTTTGTTAATGCTAAAGTCTGATTATGATGAGAAAGCGAGAATGAGAATCATTATTAATATTATTATTATTAAATTGCCTTCCATGTGAGTATGCCTAATTGCCTTAAAATTTGTATACTCATTTCAAACATGTGATGTTTCTCGCTAAATCATTCTTTGTAGCATATTAGTAATACGGTGGAATTGACCAGGCGATGATTCCATACATGTGCGACAATTACTACTGAAAACAGGCTTACGGATTTTCCAACCAGGTTTACTTAAGTTGCCAATCAATCAAACCAAACCTTGGCAGTGACTTAGTTCGGCTACGCCAGGGTATAGGCAGCGCAAGCTAAGGCATAGCTTGGTTAGCCTTGGTTAATCCTTATTGCAAGTCCAGGTTACTCTGGTTGTCTAAATATGTTGTTGTTGCATTAATGACGAAACATTATGTTTTAAACACACTTTATAGCATTTTCTCGTCTTCTTCTGGTTGCTTCTTGGTTGCTACGAAAACGGCTCTATGATCTGGGAAGTAGCATGCGTCCATATTGATAGTTTCTACGGTGAACTGTGAGGCAGTGTTTGTCTCTGTAAAGACGAGGTCTCTGGTAAAACCGTATTTAATAGTCTATACGTTGGAATCGCTGACTGAGTCCCGGTGAATCATGTCTTTCAGCGCACCGGTGAGCAAGGTCGGAGCATGGTTGAAATGACCGGTCACAGCGCATAGTTCTTAGGCATTTTCTCGCTTGGAGGCACAAGGGGCTACCATATCCATGACATCTCTCACAATATTGTTTGACGCCACTTATACCCCCTGGACTACCATCCCCTCTCCACTAGACGAACGGCACAACTTGCTCCCTTGCTTACCGCTACCGTAAGCAACTGAGCGGCGTCGATGTGTTCCTTTCCGCCATCTATACTGCCTCCTAGCTCTCCTAGCTCTCCTTTTCAACCGTCCTATATGTTATCGGGCATGCCACACAGCTGGCGAAGCGAGCCGAGGCGAGCGCAACGACGAGGTAAGCGGTGTGACGTCGTACCAAACGCCGGCGGTGGCTCCGCGGCGAGGCACGCGGTGTGACATCATGCCAGATGGCGCGGCAAATGCTTGGTGTCCGCCAGCTGCGGCGGCTGCTTGGCAAAGTCTCAAGGTCTGTCTTTGTGCTTCCTCGGAGCACCGAAACAGAAAATCGCAAGCTCATGGCAAATGTAGCTTTCGCTACAAAATACTCTTCCTGTAACATTACGTTCTTCTCTAAAAGCAAAGTGTGCAGCCGGGCTACGTGACCAATAATCATGGCAAAGCCGCAGTCTCACATAAGAGTTAGAGACCAGGTTAAAACATCCAAAAATATTCTTGTTGTCTGGACGTTTGATTGAAGAGGAATAGTTTTTAGGAGCAATCTAGGTTGGTTTGATATCCAGGAGTAAGGAGGCACATTTCACAATTCATATTGTCTCTCCGCGATCTGATCCCCTGGGGCCCAATTTGCTAATCGAAAACATAGGTTTAATTTATTAACCTTTTTGTACGGGAACATTCAGCCTTCATATGCGCTTACACATTTTAAGAAGAGGTGGTAGGTGGAAGTAAATAATTTAAAAGTAAATTCAGCAATACTCTAAAAACAACTTAGCAGCTATTCTATTCCCACAAAGATCATTTTTCACCATGTGGCACTCCAATATTCGTAATAAAAGAACAAAACTCACTCTGTTGCACTTTCTGCGCCGGAAATGGGCAGAGCTGTTACACAAAGCTATTCGAGAAAGTAGCAAACGTTCCTATTGCGAGGTACCAAGCATGAAGGCGCCAACGCGCACTGAACCATGCGCAAGCCCAGCAAGTTTCGAGCATCCAGTCTCGTTTGTCGCTTCTATGAGGAGGCGTGCCGGTAAAAATACTGAGGTGTTGTCTGTATTTTGAAGTTTTGCTCCAATAACCGCGCTTTCAAGCACAGCACGCAGTGCATGAGAACGTGCCTTCCTGCTGCAGTAAAGCCTCAGCAGCGAGACGTCAGCATTCACGCTACATGCAATGAAACAAAAAAGCGTGACTTTTCCTTTGCCCCATTTAGAGTCTTTGCTACAGGCGCTTCTGGCAATCTATCACGGAGTTGCTGTGTCAGCGGACGTCTCTGTTCCACGTGAGAGTCATTTAAAACGTGCCCGAAGCATGAAAGCCGACCCTATTTTATGATGCTTCCTGTTAACCTGCAG
Source organism: Amblyomma maculatum (assembly GCA_023969395.1). Lineage (NCBI taxonomy): Eukaryota > Metazoa > Arthropoda > Arachnida > Ixodida > Ixodidae > Amblyomma > Amblyomma maculatum. Next base: position 19,357 of record JAJIZL010033400.1, read on the forward strand.
AGCGTGGACATGGAAAGTTAGCTCCAATACAAAAGCGTTTATTAAATCACACCTGCCGTTACGCGCTTACCATATCGTCATTCTATAAGCGAGAGGGTTGGTAGATATTGTTTCGCTTGGATGTAGGTATGTTATCCGTACGGAACGTAATTTTTGAAGATGCTCCAAATTTGCGTCATGACTCCCTCCTCCCTCCTTCACACCCTTCCATTCCCTCTGCAATAAAATCAAATGCTGTACCGCCAGTAGGCGCCATAGAAGGTTACTGCATTAAAAAAATAATGTTTTTGAGCTACTACCCCTCCGGGGTGGCGCAGTGGTTACGGCGCTCGACTACTGTTCCCAAGGACGCGGGATCGAATCCCGGCCTCGGCGCCAGCTTTTGGATGGAGGCGAAAAGCAAGCCGCCCGTGTCAGTGTGCGTTAAAGAACCCGAGGTGATCGAAATTTCCGTACTCCTCAACTACAGCGTCTCTCATAGCCCGAGTAGCTTTGGGACGTTAAACCCCACCAACCCACCAATCTACTGCACGTTTTTGAAACGAAAGCCTTATTGGCCGCGATGCAGCGATTTTGCCGTGACACTAATTTCCACCGTGGACACCACTCTTTCCAATTTCACTCACACCTGCCTCCCTTCTCTTACTTTATGGGTGAGGTCACATAACAAGTGTGACAGATACTGCGCCTTTCGTTTGCTATGAGCCAATTAAAACACGGAGAGGCAGCCTTGAGTTTTGCGATGTCACCTTAACAACCTTGAAGGTGAAAGACATATAATGCAATGTACAATATAGAAGAAAAAATATCAAAAACTATTTGATGTACATTATACAAGACAAAAATATGAACCTTGTCCTGGTTAGGTTTGGATGTCAAGAATTCCGTGGAGTTCATTCAAAAGCTTAAGGGTGCTGCCTTTCCTCAAAATATATGTATGTGTTTGGTTTTAGTTTGGTTTTTGGGGTTTAACGTCCCAAAGCGACTCAGGCTATGTGCCGTAGTGGAGGACTCCGGAAATTTTGACCATACGGGGTTCTTTAACGTGCACTGACATCGCACAGCACACGGGCGCCTTGCCTTTCGCCACCAAAGAAAAGCGGCCGCCGAGGCCGGGATTCGATCCCGCGTCCCGCGTCATTTTGGCGGGGCGGGGGGGGGGGGGGGGGGGGAGGGCGTGTGGCTTGTGCTTTTCTAGCGCTCTTCGGGCTTGCTGGACGGCCTATAGTTGAAATTCCTTGTCTGTGCTTTGTACAGCACTTTTAAGTACGGGCATACGATGTAGCTTCGGTCGGGCACCTGGCACGGTCCTATATGATGTGGCATTGGTCCGCCGGACCCATTTGACACACAATGCACATATCACTCGTGTAAATGTCTGGGTGGAGGACGTGTAGCACTGCCGAGGCGAGGAGTGACCCGGTTTGTATTTGCCTTAGTATGACCTCCTCCTCCAGACTAAGTGCCGGGTGAGGCGGCGGCATCATCCGTTTAGCTAGGCGGTAACATTTTGTCACTTCCTCGCAACTAGTCATTCGGTCCGTTGTTTCAAACTACCACTCGGAACGGTCACTTTTGAGGGCGCGGAAGGTAAGCGCTTGCGCCAGTGAATGGGCCGTTTCGTTGAGATTAGTTGAGGATGCACACTCTTCCGCGTGCGCCGGGAACCACTTCATGCGAATAGTGTTGCCGCGGTCTTCGAGCTAGAGCTTACCGATGATGACGGCCGCCGCGCGCACACTCGCCTCTTGGCAAGGTTGCCCAAATAAAAATTATGAAAAAACCTCGGATTGAAAAGCGGGTGTTAACCAGGCTATCGCTGCAACACTCACCGCTTTCGCTCTATCATTAGGTTCAAGCCATGCTTAAAATCCTATAATTTTTCCTTTAGTTCCTAGTCATGAAACACAAGTTAAAAGCTCTGTACAATATTAAGGCGTGTGTCTTGAAGCGTAAAGCGCCAAGCTTAAGCACTTATCACGAATAAACAAAATCACTTGATAAAACTACTGCAATCTTTTCTTTGTGAACGATATTGATTGCTTCAGGGAAACAGTGGGGGTAATGAAGAAATGATTACACTAGTGATAACTCTGGCTTATTTTATGACGTCTAGGAGTGAGCGATGATATTTTCCCTGCATTCAGGCAATACATGGAGGCACATTGCCTGCTGAAAGACACGATACTGTTAGGCGCCGGGTTACTATAGGCTTCAGGGCTTGGCAGTCTCGTAGGAAGTGGCGAAAGTCGGCTTCAATACTTCCGCATTTACATATTGCACACCAAGGATTCCTCTGACACCTCCTAATATCACACGAAGCCCTTAAAACTTTACAAGCATGTAGAAAACTGTTGCACGTAAAGCTTTTTGCAAGTGGAGGTCATCTTTGAGAAACCCTGGTCAGGCTGTTTGCGATTGAGACCTTTGGCAATGACGTTCACGTCATGCAAGTTGGCATTAAAATAGAGGATAACGAAAATAAGAAAACACCCCATGTAGTTATTTATTCCATATTTTCACGTAACCCGATCAAGATAAACTATAATAACCAGCTCTATGTGCCTTCAAAGTATAACTACTTGTGAAAAAAGCGGTATCTGCCTTTAAGAAATCGCACAGGTATGTTTGATTCGCGGTCCAACCTAGTACTGTTTTATTCAATTCATTTCTCCAGCGTTCCTCAGGCATAAAGATCTGAACGTGTTCCTGTCCAAGTCCTAGAGGTGTTTTGCAGAACAGAGAGACGTTGTATACAGAGGAATGCAGAGAGAAATGCAACATATACTGAAGAGGACATATTCATATGCGGCTTTATTTCTATGCGATAAACAATGCTAGGTCATTTATCATACCAACACAAATACGAACAGTGTGATACCAACTCCAGCAGCGGTGACGTGGCGGTACGTTACAGGTCATTACAAGCTGGCATTAATTAAAGCCATCAAGTCTATACTTCTGGTAGCTGCGAAAGCTACTTGCTCGAATTCGGCGCGGGCCCCTCAGGCGTGAACATACGATACTAATGCGGTCGTTCACGTGGTTTCGATTTACGAGTGCAAAAAGCTTTGTGTGAGGCGCAATCACGATTACAGAACCGTGCCCATTCTGGCAGACAACGCAAAGGGAGAACAGGAAGGCAGTTCACGTCGAAAGGAATAAACTTTACGCTGAAGAAAACAATCAAACATCAACTAAATACCTAATCATGGTCAGGCGCCATCCCAAAGCTGTTTTCTTTATTTTTTTTTTTTTGCCCTGGTGTTTCGGTAAGTGTCAGATGAGAGGAGAAAGAAGCTGCTAAATTATTCTTGTGTTGGAGTGACGAGTAATAACCTATCGCCCGTTTGCCTAATCAGGCTCGATAAATGATACTTCCTGCGTACTGTAAACAAGACAGCGGCTTAGCTTTGCTTAGAAGAATTACTCTTAAATTTGTGTTTATTTATTGTGACCGGAAGATTTTGCTTCAATACATCAATTTATGACTTGGAAAAAGAAATACTGAATTAAGGGAATTGGCAATACGAGGAACAGTACAGCGTTCACCGGATGATAGAAAATATGTGTCCCATAGTAAGTGCAAGCTCTTTTGAGAAACGCAGAATGGGTTGTAAATTGTAATAATAACAAATGAAGGATATATATTATTATCTGAAAATGCTATCGGATAATAAAAAAACCTGATTTGAGATGTGTTAGGCACGTAGCGCGCAATTGTACTTCCGAGGACAATGACTTATTTTGGAGGGCGGTGCAATCTGGTTTCATAAACAATGGTGCGTAATTTAAATGCATATTGCAATATATAAACATAAGGGTGCACTGGGCAACACAAAAATGCTGTTCACTTTTGCGACTACTTAAATCAAACGAATTGATATCTCTAGACGGCTGATAGCCAACATGTACTGATATTACAAACCTGTTTAGTTAGAAGCCATTGTAGAACTGCAACTAAGATACGTGTGCAAATTTTCGACTACAATTATAGACAGGGGATATTTCGACAGTACAAAATAGTCGGAATTCAAAACTTTGCCGGATAAACTGTAGTCAGCAAGAGACATCTCCTAATAATTAGGAAAATGCTTCGAGCTCTTTAGGTGTCCGGTATGAACTTCATCTTATTTTTGTTTTTTAAAGTCTAATGAATTTTTATTGAATGCTTGCGGTCATTGCGAAGGGTCTCGAGAAAAAAAAAATTCTTGGTAAACTCAATACCATTCCAAGATCAGTACCACTCGCAGCTTGCAAGGCTCCGCTTACAGAAACAATACAGATTCCGCGTGGACTTGGTTATTCATTACCTACTTGTAAAGAAGTGACATCCTCAAGTTCTGAGCTGCCTTAAAGCAAATGTAGGTGCTTGCCTTTAGCACGTGGCTCCTTCGGTCCCAATGCTTTATTTATGATTCACTTTCTATTCTTTAGGTACAGTCACTTCCAACTGTCACGCCTTAAGCAAATCCTTTTATCAAGCGAGTGTTGTGAAAGGAGTGCCACGTGTGCTGAATATTTAGACCCATGGCACTCTTGCTACTGAAACACATGCTGCCTTACTTCATACTACTGATAGGTGGTGCAAAACGACGACCCTGTTTGTCCGAGCGGATGCATTCTTGACTGCGCATATGAGACAGAAATTGAACGCTTCTGATTGTGCAAGCAGATAAGAAATTCCAGGGGCGGACGGTGATGTGCTATATATTACGAAACTTCTGCAACTGTGCACAAATACGAACAGTCTTTTGAGCGTGCTTGTACCAGACCCCATATTAGGCGGTGTCGCTTATGGTGTTTTCCTCCCTGCGCCTTCTTTTATCTGGAAATAAAATATGATAATTTATTACTTCGAGTCACTTTTTATTCCGACACAACGCCAATAGATAACTTTCTGTGCCTGCTGCATTAGAGAATTCAGCAATAGGGGCACATAGCCGAGCACCCTGCGTGTTACAGGCATCCGCTGCAGCTGTGGTCATACCAGCTCAGAAAACGACTCTGCATTTCCTTTTGGGACATACTTCTACATCAACCGCTGCTGAACTTGTAGTCATTCGGGAATCTGATCGCTATATATGTGGGAAACCACCTCAAAAATGGTGTATGTTCGCGGCTCAAAGACTACATTGCAAATTTTTGAAAACTTCTTACGCCACACTGCCTATCAGTCCCTGGCACTAAACATTATGAAGCTCCTCACATGTGACCAGCTCCAAGGTCACAAGATAATATTTCAATGATCCCTGCCTGCTACGGGCTCCATGGGAATGAACAGGCCGATAATGAAGCGAAAAGCGCACTCAGCAATGGACTCCAAACAGCTGTTCCTTTTTCAAGAGCGGATACGACATGTCTTCTTACGAGTTGTATGAAGAATGCTACAGCAGCTTACTGGGCACAGCCAGACGCCCGACACATTCATCTAAAAAGGCTCGATCCAACACTGAAATTTTATGTTCCGCGTGATATTTTGCGTCATCAGACATGCTTGCTACATAGGCTTTGTTTAAACGTGGATTTCACGCGCAAGTACTTACATTTAATTGGACAGATGGGCTCACCGGAATGTTCAACTTGTGGCATCCCAGAGACTATGGACCATATATTATTGGTGTGCCCAGCATATGCGTGCGAAATAAATGTGCTAGGCGCTTCCTTGAAGCGTTTGGACAAGAGGCCTCCGTCGGAGGAACTTCTGCTGGGTGCTTGGCAGGACAAGGGGAAGGGTGTACAGGCAGTGCGTGCTCTTTGCCGTTTTTTGTGCGCCAGCGGGCTTGACTCGTGATTGCAAGGCAAGTTACTAAGCCTGTATGTATATTTCATATGCCTTCTCCCACATCGTCACCCATCATGATCTTCTTTCTTCTCCCCTTCCCCTTCCCCAGTGCAGAGTAGAAGGCCAGATTTGAATTATTCCGGCCAACCTCTCTGCCTTTCCCTTTCAATAAATTCATCTATCTATTACCCTAGATATTATCTATTACCTATCTATTATCTAGACTATCTATTACCCTAGATAGGATAATAGATATTAGCTATTACCCTATCTATTACACTAACCCGCAGCGGTGGCGTAGCGGTAGAACATCCGCCTCGCATGCAAGAGGACCGGGGTTCAAATCCCGGTGCCGCGCAATTCTCCACCGGATGAAAAAAAAAATCCGCGTGTCGATGGAATTGCATAAACAGGTTTGGGGTGCGACCTGATGCCAGTAAACACCTCCGGCAACGCACTCCCTCACCAGAACAGGAGTTGGCCCCCCTGGTGCAGTAATTGGCCGCAACCTCCTATGATAAGCTCCATAAAACCCCGGCCCTCAGTCACCAGCGGCTGCGGAACAACTGACCACGGCGGCCGTCAGACCTGTGACGCAGCAGGGAGTGCTAAGAAAGCCTGGCTCCGTTGGACAGGCCGCCATTGGAAACTGACCCTGGCAACCTTTAATGCTAGAACCCTAGCTAGTGAAGCTAGCTTAGCAGTGCTGTTGGAGGAACTAGAGGGCATAAAATGGGATGTCATAGGGCTTAGTAAGGTTAGGAGGCCGAATGAGGCATATACTGTACTGAAGGATGGGCATGTACTGTGTTATCAAGGCTTACCAGAGAGGCGACAACTAAGAGTAGGTTTCCTTGTCAATAAGTATATAGCGGGTAATATAGATGAACTCTATAGTATTAATGAGAGGGTTCCAGGCATCGTAATTAGGCTTAATAAGCGGTATAAACTGAAGGTTGTACAGGCCTATACACCAACATGTAGTTATGATCACCAGGCAGTTGAAAGCTTCTACGAAGATGTAGAATGGGCAATGCGAAACGTAAAGACGCAGTATACTGTACTAATGGGCGACTTCAATGCCAAGGTAGGGAAAAAACAGGCTGGAGACAAGGCAATAGGTGATTATTGCATTAGTTCTAGGAATAGCAGGGGGGAGTTACTAGTTGAGTTTGCAGAGCGCAATAACCTACGAATCATGAATACCTTCTTCAGCAAACGGAAGAACCGGAAATGGACATGGAAAAGTCCTAACGGAGAGACTAAAAATGAAATCGACTTCATAATGTGTTCAACCCCCGCCATTATGCAAGATGTAGAGGTAATCGGGAAAGTGCGATGCAGTGACCACAGGATGGTGAGGTCCCGAACTAGCCTAAATCTGAAGAAGGAAAGCAACAGATTAGTAAGAAAGAAACCCATCAACGAATTAGCGGTGAGGGGGAGGGCAGAAGAGTTCAGGATCTCGCTACAGAATAGGTATGCAGCTCTAACTGAGGATAACGACATTACCCTAGAGGCAAGGAACAATAATTTCAGAGATATCAGTACTGAGTGCGCGGTAGAAGAAGGCGGTAGGATAATTCGAGAGGATACCGGTAAGCTGTCTAAGGAGACGAAAGATTTGATTAAGAAACGCCAGAGTGTGAAAGCTTCGAATCCAACAGACCAGATCGAATTGGCCGAGATATCAAAGCTAATCAATAAGCGCAAGGTGGCCGATATAAGGAAGTATAACATGGAGAAAATTGAGCATGCTGTAACGCGCGGGGGAAGCCTTAAAGCGGTAAAGAAGAAATTGGGCATAGGCAAAAACCAGATGTATGCGATAAGGGACAAGGCGGGCAACGTCATCACTAATATGGAAAAGATAGTCAAAGTAGCCGAGGAGTTCTATACAGATCTCTGCAGTAGCCAAAGTAGTCAGGACCGTAATGAGATTGGCGGTAGGTAAAAACAGTCAGACGTTCTACCAGTGACGAAGGATGAGGTCAAGAAAGCACTAGAAACTATGAAAAGGGGGAAATCAGCTGGAGAGGATCAGATAACTACAGATTTGCTGAAGGACGGGGGGATATCGTGCTAGAAAAACTGGCCACCCTGTATACGCAGTGCCTGGTGTCATCGACGGTACCGGAACCATGGAAGAATGCAAACATTATCCTCATTCACAAGAAAGGGGACTCTAAGGACCTTAAAAATTACAGACCAATCAGCTTACTGTTTGTTACGTATAAGGTATTTACTAAGGTAATCGCTAATAGAATCAGGACAACCTTAGACTGCAATCAAGCAAAGGATCAAGCAGGGTTTCGGAAACGGTACTCTACTATCGATAATATCCATACCATCAATCAGGTGATAGAAAAATGCTCGGAATATAACCAGCCCTTATACATAGCATTCATTGATTACGAAAAAGCATTTGACTCAGTTGAAACCTCGGCGGTGATGCAGGCATTGCGAAATCAGGGTGTAGACGAGCCGTATGTGAAAGTGCTGGAAGATATATATAGTGGCTGCACAGCAACCATAGTTCTGCATAAAGAAAGTGACAAAATTCCCATAAAGAAAGGTGTTAGGCGAGGAGACACAATCTCCCCAGTACTAATCACAGCTTGCTTAGAGGAAGTATTCAGACTTGGAATGGGAGCAGTTAGGGATAAGGGTAGATGGAGAATACCTCAGTAATCTGCGATTTGCTGATGACATTGCCTTGCTAAGCAACTCGGGGGATGAACTGCAAATAATGATTGATGACCTAGACAGGAAAAGTAGAAAGGTAGGCTTGAAAATCAATATGCAGAAGACTAAGGTAATGTTCAACAGCCTCGGGACGGAACAGCAGTTTACATTAGGTAGCGAAATACTGGAAGTAGTAGGCGAATATGTCTACTTAGGACATGTAGTAACCGCAGATCCGGACCACGAAAAGGAAATAACAAGAAGAATACCACTGGGATGGAGCGCATTTGGCAAGCACTCGCAGATTATGACTAGCAGCTTACCGGTATCGCTAAAGAGGAAACTATATAACAGTTGCATCTTACCTGTACTCACCTATGGCGCTGAAACGTGGAGGCTAGCGAAGAGAGTTCTACTTAAGTTGAGGACAACCCAGAGGGCTATGGAACGAAAAATGGTAGGGGTAACATTAAGAGATAGAAAGCGTGCAGAGTGGGCCAGAGAAATAACTCAAGTTACTGACATTCTAGTAGAAATTAAGAAGAAGAAATGGACATGGGCAGGACATATAGTGCGAAGACAGGATAACCGATGGTCGCTGAGGGTAACAAACTGGATTCCAAGGTAAGGAAAGCGTAGCAGGGGGCGGTAGAAAGTTAGGTGGGCGGATGAGATTAAGAAGTTCGCAGGGGTCAAGTGGATGCAGCTAGCACAGAACCGGGTTAAGTGGAGAAATATGGGAGAGGCCTTCGCCCTGCAGTGGGTATAATCAGGCTGATGATGATGATGATTACCCTATAACTCTATAGAGTGCTTCCACTAAGTTTCCCAACCACTGATTGTGCTCATTTTGCTCGAGTCTACTAGGTATTGAAAAATATACCTCAAACTGAATCGAAAGTTAAACGTGCGGTAATATTGTGGCTAATCCTCGCTTGACATAACACGCTAATCACTATGTCTTTTTTCTTCCAATCTTCAGCTAAATGCGAATTTCACCTTTGCGGGAGGACACAAATAGCCCTCCCGGTCAGACTGTATAGGCGGGTGCTGGTGCTCATTGTTGTCACTTTCGGGCTTTTTCTTGCACCGCCGACCAACTGCTTCTGTGCAAAATAACAATTGTTTTGTGAATAACAATATTGCAAGAAGGACAAGCAACATAATATTTCAATAGGTTAACTCGTCTTGAAATTCTCTCTGTTTCGTATGTCTGGACAACGTTTCTCGCCTGCCGACGCATCATAGTCCAGGGTACCCTGCTACGCAGGGTACTCTGGATAACGCCGTGGCGCATAATTCCATCCCTGACATACGATGGCCTGTCAATACATGCCAGGAAAACTGTACGTAGTTAGCGTTTCCCCGAACAATTCCATGTGCCAGCAATTTACTGAGCGCGCAAATATTTCGGGAAAATATAAACACATACCTGATAATAATAGGGAACCAATATGGCTTCTTGCGGATAATGTGAAAGCTGTATACATTTGTGTACAGCATTTTTCTTTATATCAGTGAATTACACGAGGTTAATAATTTTGCACACAGCTCACAGAAAGGACCATTCGCCACGAGCCTGCCGATAATGTGCTTGGCTCATGAACACTTTATGGGAAAGATAATTAATACTCGACTGAATGGCGTTAGTACAGACGTTGTGGCTACGTGGCGCAGTGATAACTGGCATGCCACACTCGACGAGCACTGACAGAAGTTCAGAGTTGCAGTGATTTATTGAATACTAACGTTCCCTCTATTTCTTGAAATACCTTCACTTGTTTGATAGACAGCAGCATCTGGAAGGACTAGAGTGCTACTTCTATTGGTAAGCTTTGCTAGCAAAGAGCATACGAAACTATCTTGACTGTGCACGAAGATATACTTTTTGCCTAACGCGTACATAAGGCGCACACTCATAAAAAAAATAACTGGTCAGAATTGTATGACTTGGCTCCAAATATAAGATACTATTTTTTTGACCCAAACGTAGTACAACACACACACACACACAGAATAGTGTAGAACAGTGTTTATGGTTCTCGTCTGTTCATCTTGATGTGTCGATTCAAACCTAACCCTTGCGGCCGCTTGTGGGTGGGGATGAGCAGCTAGGCTGTTGTGTCTGTGCGATAAAAGACCACGAAACGCTGATGTTGCCGAAGGCCTCTACAACGTCATCACTCATAGCTAGAGTCATATTGCGAACCTAAACCCAATAAAGCAAACAAAATCATTTTGCTTCCCGACCATAGTCTTCATCGCCCTATAAAATTCACGATGGAAGAAAAGAGAAACTGTGTTTCACGAAGACGGTTTACCTGAGGCATATGCTCGTTGGAATTCTTGGAGATTATGAAAAAAATCTGGCGAAGAAAGGTGAAATAATTTGCATCATGAGGATGGCCGGTCTGGACGAGTCTTCAGCTTGAGTGAAGATTGCTGGGAAACGTATCAACAACCTTCGATATGCGGATGATACCACTTTAATGGCAGAAAGTGAGGTGGAACTCAAGACACTTCTGATGCGCGTATAAGAAGAGAGTGATAAGTTTGGGCATAAACTGAACATTAAAAAGACAAAGATCATGGCGTCTTGCCCTATCAAGTCCTGGAACATCAAAGACAAGAAGTGCAAGCTGTGACAGATTTTCTCTTCTTGCGCTCCAAGATTACCCTGAAAGGAGGCTGCAACCATAAAATTAGGAGACGCCTGCTTCTGGGAAAGAGAGCCATGGCTAGCCTTGACCGCCTAGTAAAGAGCCGAGACATTACACTGCCAACCAAGATCCGTATAACTCGTGCTATGGCCTTTCCAGTTGTGATGAATGGGTGCCAGAGTTGGACTATGAAGAAGACTGATCGCCGAAGAATTGACGCGTTTGAATTGTGGTGCTGGTGGAGACTTGAGAGTTCCTTGGACGGCCAAAAGATCAAATCTGTCGATATTGTCGACCATAAACCCTGACAGCTCATTGGAGGGTCAAATTCTAAAGTTAAAGCTCAGCTACTTTGGTCATCTGATGAGAAGAGAGGAGCCGCTGGAGAAAGATTTGATGTTGGGAAAGGTTGAGGGTTGAAGGGGTAGGCAGCGAACGCGATGGTTAGATGGCGTCCTCGAGCCCTGCAGATGAAGTTATGTGATATTAGGAAGATAGTGGGAGACCGGAAAGCGTGGCGTGATATGGTCCATAGAGTCACGAAGACTTGGACATGACTGAACGACTGAACTGAACTGACGCTGGCCAAGAGTCGACCTGGGGTTATCCCATACTCTGCATTACCTCCTTTTGGCCCGTTTGTGGTAGGCTGGGAAACTTCTGTGAGGCGTGCCTTTTTATGAACAGAAAAGTCAAGAGGACGCCTATGCTGTGCCTAGAAGTAGAACCGATGGAGGCTTGAATACCGGCTTTGTATTCTGCGAATAGTTGGCATTGAGAGACTGACAGAGCTTGGGAAATTATTAAAAGTCTTAGTGGTTTGTATTCTTAGGGAAATGAAATGAAGACGTTGTATCTGTCTCCTTTCTCCGCGGGCCTTTCGCTTACAATGAATGGCATGCAAATGAATTTCGAAATGTTATCGGTAACAGTCCCTATCCTAAAGCAGCTTTCACCTTGATTAGCAGATGGAGGCCAAGTGGGTAACGAAATGGTATTACATCACTTTGAACGCTGCACAACGAATAGTTGCTCCACACTTTTGTTTTGAAATCATGAGTGTATTTTGTTCCGACACAATTTTCTTAATTTGGGTGGACGGCGGCGATTCCAGCGACGGTGGTACCTTCTCAAATATGCTCGCTGAAAACAGCATTTAAAGCGGGGCGCATTCTCTCTGCTGCTTCCCGCAGCAGGGTAAATCTCCCGGTCCCTGTCACTTTATTTTAAAGTCTGCTTACGCAACGTTTTTACCGTCTATTGGGAATAATCATAATTTAGAGCGCTACAAGAAAATATCCGGCTAAATTCATTAAGCAGAAGGTAGAAAATGTGAAAATTGTCTTTGCAGTAAAACATAGTGTCCTTTTTTAGCGTATCATGGCGCTTTCCGTCAATTTCAATGCACCCCGTAATTAGGTTATAGAGATTCATGGACACAGTATACACTTCGTTAGTTTAAGTGGCCTATATGGATGTTACCTGGAAGAAAACAGTGAAAAGCTGACAGGAAAGATTGCGTACCGCATAGCTGGCTATGCCTGGCAAACGAATCATTTTGAATATATACTTTGCGTTAATTTTCACGCTGCCATTACATTTCGGGAACGTAGTTGCAATAACAAAATTGCGATGCTTTAAGCGAAGGGACGTATGTTTTAGAAAGAAAACAATTTCAAATGTAGCAAGAGGAGTAAATGGTCTTCGGTAGCCTGGTTACTCATACGAAACAGCTAGGCTGCTCGCACCACCCGTGAGAACTGTGAACAATCAGTATGATTAACTAGCGGAGGGTAAGCCTTGAAAGGTCAGATATTATTCTTCTTCTCCATAACAATTTTCGTAAAAATTTCGGAAAACTTTACAGGTAATCAGAAGGACAATATAGAGGAGGGAGTGGACATCAAAATGAGCTTGTATTATATTACATATTTCAAGGCGAAAGCCTTTATGGCTCATATTGTCGGTGTTCGTTTGTTTTGTCGCACTATAGCTGTCAATCAAAATACGTCATTATGACGTCATCAGAAAATAAAAATTCTGCCTCCCCCGGGAATCGAACCTCCATCCCTTGGATTCTAAGCCCAGTGCTTAATCATTTTTTCTTTATTGCCTAATTTATTATCAGATTTTACACATATAGAACATCACACACATACACACCCAGAGAGAGTGAATATTACGCGGCAAATACACTACATGGGTTAAAACCACGCGATTTGGGCTGCGTGATCCATTACAAATAAGTCATTTGCAGCGACACTTCCATTCTCGGAAGCCACTCAGGCACTTCGTCTTGTGTCTTAAGAACTTCAATAACACTCGCAACGGCTTCGAGAAAATACTGCCGTATTTTCCTCGCATCAACGTCTGCATGCCTGAAAGCCATTCTGGATCGCCAGATACTGTGCAGGCCCAATAACATGATCATTTCCAGCGGTAGCCCATCATCATCTTCAATAGGTAAAAATCCAATTCCGAAAGCATCCACGGGTAGGTCTTTTTTAATTGTTCGTTGTAGAATGTCCCGAAAGAAAAAGGCTTCCCAACAGTCTAAGAAAACGTGTTCGATAGTTTCCGGTTTGCGGCATATGAAGCAGTGATTTCCCCAAGGTACAAAAAAAAAAACTTTCATTTCTAAATAACTCTTAACTTCTAGTGTATTGCTATGGAGTTTGAAAAAGAAAGTTTTTGTTCCCCCTGGTACAGCGTTGGCTTGGCGCATAGACTATAAATGAAACATGCTCCCGCTAAGCATTGTTTCTTTACAAAATCCACATGAATGAGCATTGACTAGTTACGATGTTTGAGCTCCTATTTCAATATGTGTTTATAGGTCTGAGATGAATGATGCAGATGCTTGATGAGGCGTGTTTAGTTCTTGATGTTTTCTATACAAAAATGTGATGCCAAATTGAAAAACAAAACATGCCTCTACAGCTGCTGGGAGCTACAATAAGCACAACGCAGTAGTGCTGAATCGTTTTTCCTCTATTTATTACTCCATTTTATACAACAAAGCAGATTAATGACACCCCCATAGGAAGCAAAAGTTAAAACAATTTTAAATCTGCCACATTGTCTTTACGGCCTTCTGCCATCAGGCTTGAAATATTTTCAGTTTAAGAACTACTACTGATTAAACCTAGCCCTATATATGCACACACCATACACTCGGAAGATTAGGCGAGCAAAATTGCATCTCGACGTAGGCTCAAAATGTATAAAGGCTTTGCACAAACGGCATTTTAGCAAAATATCCTATAAAAAGCTTGGGTTTGAAGATAAAATATTTCTTGGAAGTAATAGTTCCAGTAATTCTTAAGCGGCAATGCTGGCCTTGAGAAAGTAATGCAAATGTCATGCCTTATTATTAATCCAGGCAATGCCATGATGTTACGCATTGTTTCCTGAAAGTGCGTCAGATCTGCACCTCGCATGGCCGCCGTGGATGCACTGAGAGAGCTTTTTATATGCGTCGTAATATTATTTCTTTTCTGGGGGGGGCGGGGGGGGGGGGCGGGGGTATATTGAAGCGAAGAATGATTATGATCTCAAAAACAGTCCAACAAGAAAACTTTTTAACAGAATATTATCAATTTTTATCGTCACGTGTATCAGTTTCCCAAAGTTATCCTATGTGTTTCATTCATTTCCACACCTGCTCATTTATTTTGACTAGTGTAAGCTAGCGGTGAGATGTGCCAGTCTGGTATCTTGAAATCTTGTGTTTTGTTCTCTTTTCTACTTTTTAAATGAACATCGCAAAGAAAACCTGTGGCTGAAATTCTCATAAGAAATGAGCGAACCAATTCAAGCACCCGAAATATACCTTATTTTAGGCTTTACTGCATTAGAAAGAAAAACAGGTGTTTGGATGGCGTTTTGATGGTTATACGCCTGATCGACAAAAGGGTACTCTCCTTGCGATTACATATGCCGCAAGTTCAAACAAAATGAACTTTCTTTTTCATGGGCCTTACCAATAAGTGGCGATTTTAATGAAAGGGAAGCAAATAATGCTAGACAGATATTAACAACAGCATATTTATTAATTACTGTTCAAGCAACATATTGTATTTGTTCCTTGATATAGAAAGAATTTTACTGAAACATCTTTGGAGCATTACCTGAATTTAATTAGCGTTCTTCTGCAAAAAAAAAAAAAAGATTTATCCTGATATGGCTACTTTTAATTTTTTTCTCAGCATTGAATAACAACCATAAAAATGAAGTCCCCCACTGCTTTCTAGCCCTTGAAGCAATTCAGTGAGGCGCGCAAGAAACATCGCGCGATGTAAACACTTTGGAAAACGAACAGCGTCCTCCGTAAGCTATTGTGTAAACTCAGAGTGCAGACCAAGCGATGCTCGCTTCCAGTTTACTCCTTCGTTCAATTCGGGAACGGCTTTAGAACGCATCAGGCTTCGCTGCTACGCTTCGCGCAATATTTTTCCAGCGCTGTGGAGTCCCCGTATCGAAAGAAACGTGGAATGGAGAAAATGATGAAGTACAGGAATATAGAGTGCGGCTGTCTCCTTCCAGAAACATAATCGGATTACCGTTTGGTAGGTGCGTTGCGTAGTGAAAAAAGGAAATTCAGGGCATGCTCGGGAACCCACGTTCCGTGACCTCCGGAACAAAGCCGAGCGTCCCCGAAGGTGAGCAAGTGTGTGCATGGACCATAAACAGCAGGGCTTGTGTAGAAAACCACACACAATGAATAAAACCGAAAGCAAAAGAAAAGGCATAAACTAAACTCTAAGTACCGAAAAAGGACGTGTTTCAAATGGTGCCCTAAGCGGATTGATTGTCATCTGTGTGAAACAATCTATATAAAAGGCACACGCTTGTGACGGGCAACAATTTGAAACAAGATGCCTGTTTCTGGCTGATTCACCTTCAACGTCTGGTAGCGGGGTAACAAAGCGTCGTAATCTAGGGCAGCAGAATTTTTACCTACATCCTCTCAAAAAGCGCCCATGTATGGCTCTGCTGTTGATTTTAACCTTTGACCTTTTTTTAGGTGCCAAGAGAATTAACTACTGTGCTGCCACCAGTGCGTTTTGAACGGAGGTCGAGGGAAAAAATTAGTTGTGGTTTAGCTCTGGTTAACCCTAGTTGAATTGCGAAATAACGACGGAAGCTTCTTTTCCCTGCTAAATTATTCTCCTATCACGCTCTATCAGTGTAGGGTACTACAGTTTTGAGACACATAAGCTCATCATTTAGGGTTACCTTACCTTACGCGAGAGCGTAAGCTACCAGTGCCAATATAAAGTCATATGCTTCACCCAAGCCGTATGAACGTGCTTGCGTGTCGTAGGGGCAACGAGAACGTAAATAGTTCTGGCAGGCTGATTCTGATATCACCCTCCCATATGAAAGGAGTGACACGAGTTGCCAGCTCCTATCCGTGGCATAGAGGTAACGTGAATTCAAATATCATGGCAGGCTGATTTCGTTATGAGGAGACTGTAGCTATGCCTCTTCACGGCGTGTCTGCCGCCACCACAGGTCTCGCTTTGGCTGTCGTAGAATTGTTTTCGCAATAAAAAAATCGGCCATGCCGGCCATTGCATTTGGCTACTGCCCTATCCCAATTTTTTTTAACGCGATAACGTTATATGCCTCCTTACCCAGCAAATCTGCTATCGATGTCAGAATCGGCATAAGCATCAGCGTTGTGAGCACAAAGATCACTGACATGGCAGTGGCAGGTGGTAGCTATCATCTGACATAGTGGAGCACTCGTGCTTGGATAATTTGTGCTACCTAACGAGACCCCATGATATCAGAAAGATAGGAGGAGCTGCCGACTCAGGTTGCTCCTTTGAGGTGGGAAGGTGGAATGAGAATCACCCTTCCAGTTCTCTAGGATGCCTTTCATGCACGCTACTCCTAGCCCAAACAGGCATCCTCTTACGGCTTGGATAAAGCTGGATCAGCTGGTCGCCTATGACCATCAGCTGAATAACGTGGCAGCTTAGTACTCTTTACTAAGATCTATACTGTGATCTGTGTGATATATAAATTATGGAATTCATAAATAGGCGATCGAAGACACTTTTTGTTACCCTATCATATTATTAAAGATTGATCTTAAGAGTTCTCAATAATTTTTGTTTTTGTAAACGAGTTCAACACAAGTTTGCAAAATAAATCTGCGCGGAGAACCCGCTACATATACTGAATACATGACAGCCTTATTTGGATTACGCAACATTATATTTACGCATGCTTATCAACAATCTCTTTCTCGGAAACCAATCAGGAACAGGGCCTTGCATCCTGTAGCCTTAACAACCCTCCCAACAGATTAAAAAGATATACTGTCTTATCAGCAGCGCATCAATGTCTGCTTGGGTGACCACATTGATAGATCGCTAGATACTAGTTGGTCCTGCCCAATGATGTTGTGAAATAGAACTTCTTTTTCAATGAAGGAAATGTAATTCAAACATTGTCAGCTGGAAGGTCTTTTTAATAAGTGTTAATCCGATTTTTCATGTGCTAAACTGCAAGTGTTTCCCATAACGCTTTGGGTGTCCTCGTGTTTATCTCATATATGTCCTGTCACCAATTTGCACGAAAGAGAGATCACAATGGGTGGTATTCATTTTCAATGTGTGGCTGTATTTTGACACCTGACCATAAGGGAGCGTATAAAGAGGATTAAGTTGTCGTCGGATGCTAGAGTCGTTTGATGCTCTTCGAAATACCCGTTTTGCAGCAATGTCTGTACGGGTCTGGAGCGGCATTGCCTGTTTTCTAGGATTTTAGCATGCTCATTCGGATGACCTAATGCAGAGTATCTCTGTGCTTGGCAAAAATTCGACAAAACGCGCGTACATGCTGGAACGAAGCGTTCCAATCAGACCTACCAAGAACGACAGATACAAACAATTCAACGTTGTAATTTAGAAGGAGAGAACGAAAACAGAGCAGAATGGAAATACCTATGAATTACCAGGGCTAGCGATTATAAATAGACAGGTGCCACTTTGCGAGTGGCGTTACCGTGGGTTGAATACATTCAATTATAAATCCGTGCTGATAGGATGCTCAACACTTTAAAATATTGGATTTATTGGGCTATTTCTGTGTAAATATTCTGTTATCCAATCGAAAACACTCGGTGAGGCATTTAAAGTCCGCTATTAAAAAGCATGACAACTGCGTTAGCGTCTTTTACTGCGAGCCATGGGCAAAGGCCGCTAACGTTAAGAACAAATAGAGTGGCATTGGTTCTCCATGGTCTAGAAAGCGATATAGTCGTTCAGCAGTGGCTACAAAAAATGACAAATGTTCATAAGAAGAGAACAAGCCTGTGGTGACAACGTTCTTTCAAAAAGAACTTTGTCGGCAGTTGCCGCTATGTTTTGCGACAGGAGTCCTTTGCTAGCTGCTTCTGTAGAATAGAAAGATTGACTCTTTTCAACGCACCTTATTGGTTAAAGCAAATTGCTCTATACGGTTGTTCAATGTAGTAACCCTTGCTAGGGAATATCACGAATAACGTGGAATTCGTAATGCAAGATTAAACTAAAGACTTCCACAATTTAAATATGTGAATCGTGTAGTAGAAAATACGGAACCACACCACTATTTTTCAATTCCCAATTTTGGACATAAGGAAGGAGAGAGGGAGACACTGCTAGAATAATAACGCTTTAACTTTCAATTTTCCCATAAATCTGGCCTGTGCTTCCTATAAAGCCAGGGCTTTTATCGTGCTTCCAATAACTGCCGTCGTCAGTATTGCCTGCCTAGACACTTATCAATGATAAACAAAGCAATAACGAATCCGTTAACGAATCACGCAAAATGAGGCACCACTACGAAGGTGATGCCACATATGCATCGCTCTCAGTGGCTCAATATCAACTATGGTTTGTGATTAAGCCAGCTTCACCTTCGCACCAATAATTTCCCTGTCCTTCAACCTAAACACCCTGATCATTTGGTCCGGAATCCATTCCACAGTAACGCCCGTTTAACCTGTGATAAAATGCGATAACTACACTCCCACCTATCGCCACCAAGTTCTATGGAGCGCTCCATTAATTCCTACGTGGAAGCTCCTCGCAAATTAACTGATCACGCATCGCGGGAAACGGCCAAATCGTTCAGGCAAGGCCCGGAACCAAACCAGCGTGCACGCACACCATCCCTTCCTCCCGGGACAAACGAACACGAGCAGAGAGACGCGGTTCTACAGCGGGCGTTGATTGTTGCAGAGGAACAGAGGATAGAATGCTTCGCGGCATTCACAGACGGTCTGCGATCGACAACAAAGAAGAGGAGGAAGTAGAAATGCATTTGGCAGAAGCGCTAACTTAACGGACTCTGTACAGTCTGTCTGCGCTCTTTGCAGCCGTCCGGTGCATCGCGCTCGTTCCTATTCCCAGTGGAGCAGACAGCTCGCTTGATCAGTATTTCGGCCACCGTTTGTTCTCTCTTTTCTCTTGTACTCTTTCACTCAACCGTTATGCATTCCTCTCAGTCAGGCTGGTGGCTTCTTGCCCTTGATTACCGAGCCTAGAACGAAAAAAGGAACGGCCGGCGTCTCCTAGCTATTTATTGCATTCCTTTGACAATGCTCCGCAGTTGTTTATTTTGCTGTTTGTCTCATTCCACCCAGTTCGCAGTAATACTCCTTCTTCTGGTACAACCTAATCGGGTTCCCATATACCATTCCCAACGTTGCCAAGCAATGCACTTTAGATCTATAGAGGGAAAGCTGTCCAGGTACGTGCTGTACACCCAACTTAGACGACTAAAAAGCACTGCGTTCCCGCACGACATATGAATCGCGTGTGTTACCAACATCTAAAGGTGCTTGAAGGTTCAATTTCCACATCTTGCATTCATCTGAAAATAGAAGCCCGATCAGCTACTCCAATCATGTCATATGGTCTGGCCACGTCGCACAAACCGCTGACCAATAATTACGAGATCATTTCCTCTCGTGTTTACCACCTGACATAGTCATGCCCATAACTTTTAGCTCGCAGCGCTTACGCTAAGAAGGCCAGATTTTCTGCAGAAGCGAGTTGCTAACTAGATCACATTAAAATAGTACGGAGTTTAGGCATCATATACGCATTATGTAATCAATGCCTCCAAGAAAAATAAATATATGCTCATAGAACACAGTATATACGCAATGTGTCCGTTACTTTTATCCACGCTTGAACAAAATAATCCATCCAATTCATTAAATGATTCAAATAACATTTTCGTAGAAGAAAAGTATAATAAATACGAAGCTTAAGTTTGCTACAGGAAGCGTCGTGTAGCATGAAACGTTTAAATAACATCTGCCTCTATGAAAGTTTCGATATTCAAGTACTGTACGTGATTCTTGTGGTCTTCCTGCTGCGCTGCTCATTTCACAGATCCTTCGCCATAATATATGCTACAGCGACAACAGTTAACCTATAATGTATACGCAGGCGCTATGGCTTCGCTGGTTGCGCAGATATTTCCTCCCGTGGATGCAGGATAAGCACAGTGTACAAGAAACGGAAAGCACTTATCATTTCGCCAAAATCATACCAGCTACATGATTTGCATCTGTCTCCTGCAAGAAGCCACAAAATTCCTTAGACGATGAAAACGTCCAAAAATGTAAGCACTGCTGCTTGCCTTAAGCGTGAAAAGATTTATTGCTTAAGGCATTAAACAATGTTCTCTTATGCATCAGAGCAGTTGACTCTACAACGTCACTATTTTTGGCGAGAAATGTACACTACAACGTGATAGTAGAAATAAACCTTGATGGAAAGCATACTTTTAATCAGAAATTATCGGAAAATACAGGGAAACAGCTGTGCAATGATTTTAGCCTTTCAAATGTGCTTCCCCATCTTCCCTTTGGTTCAATCTATCATTTATACTAATATTCACCCTTTTACAAAACCACTTCTCTTTCTCTTGTCACAAGATGGATTTCTGTCAAAAGAAAGCCTACATCTACACGCCGAAGTTGATCATGCGCTAATTAGGGTCACCTGATTCTAAACATAGCCGCGTGTGAAAGGAAATGTGCCGCCAATACAAAAGTTCGCTACTACATTTGTCCCTCAGTCTTTGAGACCATTATCTGAAATGCCGCGCTTAACACATCCACTCAATTCGCTTCATGCAAAATGGCAGCCCACAAGGTGGCCTAACTTGCTTGATGCGGCAGAGTCCTTTTCATTGAGCTAGACTATGCTGTGAGCAGAGTAGAAGATGCCGTTTCCCTTTTCTGGCCAATTGCCTAACCCTGGCTGCAGTAAAGCGACATTTCAAACCTACGGTACAGCGGGAAGAGCAGCAGAAGGGGCGGCGATTCAGGAACATATGAGCGGTTTCAAACCGTTCAACGAACCTTCGCTTCGGTCGCTTTTCCTCGCCGCTGAGTTTCATAGCTTTTGTTGCGTCACATTATATTACAGCTCTGCAAAACGTGTAAGTTTCCGAGCCGAAAACGTTCTCCGTGTTTAACTGGGGCACAACACCCGTCATTTTAGGAATGAGCACAAGCTTAAAACGTGTTACCACAGAAGTAGATATTATGCGTTAAGACTCGCTGTGGCAATGAGCAGCAAGAAATAGAGCGGGTCGCAGTGCTGTTTCGCTCGACCAAATTCCCCCGGGCTGTCCGGATTTCCCACTCCGGTTGGATAGGCGTGATAAGAGGGCAGAACTTTTTCTTCGCTTGAAACTTCGTGTTCGGTGTGCGTCGGCGCTGGTACTTTCATGCGAGAAAACTTCCGGTTGTTCATCTAGCATAACTGAAATTCTCGCCTGAAAAGCTATTAGAAGCCCCGACGTTAACATTGGCGAAGCGGCTAAACCTACAGTGGTTTCGCTGACTAACAACGCACCGTTCATCATTCTGCTGCTACGCCAACCAGGCACTGTGCTGCCGCGACGCGAGCGATAGATTGCGCCCATAGAGCACTCTGGAATTCCCGCCTTTCTACTGCCGCCTTTGTATGCGAGCAGAGTTGATAGCCTGGGGCAATAATTTACGCCATGCTTCGTTGGTGAGAGCGGAAAAGTGAGTTGTTGTGGGGAAGAGAACGTGCTCTTATCAGAGAAGTAGCGCTGTCTAGAAAGCCAAACTTTTGCTTTTCTTCCTTTGGCCTCAGCGTCGCCTCTCTCTACAGGCAGAACTTGCGAGCCATGGCAGTTTAGCAGCTTCACTGTGGATGCCTAGCAGCCTCGTGCTCAAGTCAATGTAAGCGGGCCCTATGCAGCGCACCCGACTCCTCATGCGCAATCAGATAAAAGTGGTTGCGTCAAACTTCTCCTTACGATCGGTATACTACCTCGAAGTATAACTTTTGTAGTTCCGTTTTCCTCGGGGCAGTGTGGGCCTACCAAACTACTTTTATTCATTTAGTTAGCGGGATCATTGCGTTGAAGTTGACCTGGCGGCAGGTAAGTGGCCGCCGCTAAAACATAATTTTAAAATAGCGATAATCATTAATATTTTCTTTTCCACGGGTTGATGTAGTGCATGGTAGTTTATTCGCATGAAGAAAAATACTGCTCCTTTAGTGCTAATTCATCAAGATTGTTTCCTAAGATGTCTACAGATTGATCGTTTACGCGCAGGCAATTATCCCCCACAACACGCGGTTGACTGCTGATGTAGTAGCATAACAACAAGAGGACAAGAGATCTGTTGTGATGCCCTATTACGTTCTTTCAACTCTAAAGAAATGTGTTATAAAAGCGAATTTTAGCAGAAGGCAATCAATGAACGCAGTCCTACAAGCCAGCGAATAAAGAGGATACAAGGAACAGCGGCTCATTGTCTTCCATACCTAAAATTTCTAAGAACAAAGTACGTGGTCAAACTTAAACAGACACCGCTTGTGGACTGCGGACGAACAATCGTGGGTCATTTTATTGTCGCGCAGCTGTTTGGGCCTGATACAGAATATTTTAACTGGGCGATGAACTGGACTGCCCGAGAACACAAGCCAAGAGAACCGAAATCCAACCTGAAAGGATCTTTGGTCATTTCCACTGCTAAACCCGCGAAGCTCGCGTAGCACGCCAAAAGCCACGCAGTATGTACAAGCCATTTACTCCTAAGTGATATTCATTCTCTGCCATGCTCAGGGGCCAGCTAAAATTCACTATAACTGGAAAACGATGCAAATTGCTAACATCTCATGCCTCTTTGCATCACAATAGTATCTGGCGGTCTCATACTATCTGCCAATCTCAGAGAGACCACAAAGACTATTCCCCGTTCTCATCGCACTTTACCTAAATAGTCGCCTAAATAGAAGGCACCCAGTGACAGAAAAATCAGTGTGCATGATATGCTGCATAAGTGATGTACACATGGGTGCAAGGAAAATCGATGCATTGGTTAAGCGCGGTCCACAAAAGAAGATAGGTACCATGGTGATCAATGATAAAATATGTACACAATTTTCATTTGTTTCTTCCAAAGCAATTCGTAAAGGTGAACCTTGACGATTGGAAGCTTCAAAAATTAGTTAAATATTCCGCGTACTGCATTTGCAAAAGTGGATGCAGTTACATTTAATAAGAAAGTCCTGGACTGTAAGCATCTGTTTGGCCTGTGTTTTGAGGCCTAGGTTTGGACAAGTATATATACGTACATAATTTATTGCCAAACATATTGACATGTTTTCTTGTTCCACAGTGCAGAATGCGAGCTCATCCATGGCTTTTTTGTTCAGTATCACTAAAAATAGAAAAACATTATCTATGCACGTGCTTCCTGTGTGAAAATATGTTTATGTTTATATTATCTATAAGCAGAACATAAAGTTAATTAGTTTCCTCTCCACAGTAGAGGCTCATCAGCAAATGAAAATATATGCAAAGAGTTATAAACTTACCAGTGGAAGCCATTACAATAGTTAGCCGCATATATATGAGGGAATCGATGCCAGTAGGACAAATGCAAGCATATGTAAGCACGCTGTCATATTTGCCAGAGTGGTCCAAGCACTGTTCGACCCAGAATCAACAAGTAGCGATTGTGCATTTATTATATGGAGTTTGTTGGTCCTCTTGCATGTCCACTGTAATTTTGTAACGCAGCAGGGGCTTGAACAGTTTACGGAGCAATACCAGACTATTTATTCGCCGCCAACGGACATCAACATAGGCAGCCAGTAATAACCCGATGCATGCTTTGAGTGACGATGGCAATCATGGATGTCGCCACACGCTACCATTGCTGCCAATTACCAATGCAAGCGCAAGGGGCAGTAATACACCGCAGTATAAAAAAAATGGTAGAACCGCTTAAGACTGCTTGCGTGAGGGAATGCGTAATGGATATTTTTTCTGAAGCCAAAACTATTTCATTAATTTGTGTGTGTGTGTGTGTGTGTGTGTGTGTGTGTG
>JAJIZL010033400.1:59491-70002 GCA_023969395.1 Amblyomma maculatum
CATACATACATACATACATACATACATACATACATACATACATACATCAAAAGCGGTTCCCACCATCGGCACGTTGTTTTTTCTACTTTGTGTTTATTTATCTTTCCCCTAAGCAGATTACATTACTAATTTCTGTGATTATCCAAGTAAACATTTAAAAAAAAAGACATAAAGTACCATCCCCAACGCTTTCCTTGGCCTCGCCGACTGTTGGCTTCTTTCCTTCATGTATTATTACGAGCACCCTCATTTCCTCTTCATTGATCTGCTTGTAGCTTACGGGGGTCTCGGTTCTGGCAGTCTTGAAGCCATCGGTAGCGTAAGAGGGTTCTAGCACAGCCTTCGCCCTCGCTCTTGATCACGTTCTACGTGACGCTGGCGGTAACAAAGGACGTTCTACGTCCGCCGCTATGGTTGAGGGTGGCGCTGGTGAACACTCTCATGGTTCGTATACAGACAACATAAATACCCAAGCAAGTAGCAGGGGGGACAGCGGCCGATGTAGCTCAGTTGGAAGAGCGCCGGACGCGATATTCGGAGGTTGTGGGTTCGGTTCCCACCATCGGCACGTTATTTTTTCTTCCACTTTTGTTTATTTATCTTTCCCCTAAGCAGATTACATTACTAATTTCTGTGATTATCCAAGTAAACATTAAAAAAAAGACATAAAGTACCATCCCCAACGCTTTCCTTGGCCTCTCCGACTGTTGGCTTCTTTCCTTCATACGTACATCTTAGTGAAACAATATCTGCCAACCCTCTCGCTTATAGAATGACGATATAGTAAGCGTGTAACGCCAGGTGTGATTTAATAAATGCTTTTGTATTGGAGCCAACTTGCCATGTCTGCCCTCTGCAGGTAAACAGGAAGAATAAGGAAATAGGGTTGTCTTTTATGCTTCGGGCACGCTGTCAGGCTGTTTTAAATGACTCTCACCTGGAACAAAGACGTCCGCTGACACAGCAACTCCGTGATAGATTGCCAGAAGCACTTGTAGCAAAGAATCTAAATGGGGCAAGGGAACAGTCACGTTTTTTTGTTTCATCACATGTAGCGTGAATGCTGATGTCTCGCTGCTGAGGCTTTACTGCAGTAGGAAGGCACGTTCTCATGCGCTGAGTGCTGTGCTTGAAAGCGCGGTTCTCTGAGCAAAACGTTAAAATACAGACAACACTTTAGTATTTTAACCTGCACGCCTCCTCATAGAAGCGACAAATGAGAGTGGATGCTCGAAACTTGCTGGGCTTGCGCATGGTTCAGTGCGCGTTGGCGTCTTTATGTCTGGTACCTCGCAATAGGAACGTTTGCAACTTTCTCGAATAGCATTGTTTATTAGCTCTGCCCATTCACTGTGCAGAAAGTGCAACAGAGCGAGTTTTGTTGTTTTATTACCAATATTGAAGTACCACATGGTGAAAAATGATCTTTGTGTGAATAGAATAGCTGCTAAGTTGTTTTTAGAGAATTGCTGAATGTACTTTTAAATTTTTTACTTCCACCTGCCACCTCTTTTCAAAACGTGTAAGCGCTCACGAAAGTTAAGTGTTCCCGTAAAAAAGTTTAATATAAAAAAAATTAAACCTCTGTTTTTGATTAGCAAATTAGGCCCCAGGGGATCAGCTCACAGAGTGAATAGTGAAATGTGTCTCCTTACTTCTGGATATCAAATAAACCTAGATTGCTACTAAAGACAATTCCTCTTCAATCAAACGACGAGAGAACAAAACTATTTATTGGATGTTTTAACCTGGACTCTAACTATTGTGGTTTTCGGGAAGCGCGTAAAGTTACAGGAAGAGTATTTTGTAGCGAAAGCTACATTGACCACGAACTTGCAATTTTGCTGTAGCGGTGCTCCGAGGAGGCACAGAGACCGACCTTCAGCTGTTGCCAAGCAGCCGCCGCAGCTGGCGGACACCGAGCGTTCGCCGCGCCATCTGGCATTATGTCACACCGCGTGCCTCGACGCGGAGCCACCGCCGGCGTTTGGTATGACGTGACACCACTTGCCTCGTCGTTGCGCTCGCCTCCGCTCGCTTCGCCAGCTGTGTGGCATGCCTGACAACATATAGGACGGTTGAAAAGGAGAGCTCGCGTGCGCCGAAACCATAGTTGAGGTGGCAGTATAGATGGCGAAAAGGAACACATCGACGCCGCTCAGTTGCTTACTGTACGGTAAGCAAGGCAGAAAGTTGTGCCATTCGTCTAGTGGAAAGTGGGATGGTAGTCCAGGGAGTATAAGTGGCGCCGAACAATACTGTGAGGGATGTCATGAATGTGGTAGCCAGCCACTTGTGTCTCCAAACAAGGAAATGCCGAAGAACTATGCGCTGTATCCGGTCATTTCAACAATGCTCCGACCTTGCTTACCGGTGCCCTGAAAGACATGTTTCACCTGGACTTAGTCAGCGATTATAACGTACAGACGGTTTTACCAGAGACCTTGTCTTTCAGAGACAAACACTGCCTCACGGTTCACCTTAGGAACCATAAATATGGACGCATGCTACTTCCCAGATCATAAAGCCGTCTTCGTAGAAACCAAGAAGCAATCAGAAGACGAAAACTTGCTATAAAGTGTTTGTTTAAAACAACAATGTATCGTCTTTATTGGAACAACAACATAGCTAGACAACCAGACTAACCTGGATCTGCAGTAAAGATTAACCAAGGCTAACCAAGCTATGCCTTTGTTTGTGCTACGTATATCCTGGCATAGCCGAGGTTAGCCACAGCCATTTTTTGGTTGAATTTATTGGCAACTTAATTAAGCCTGGTTGGAAAATCCGTAAGCCTGTTTTTAGTAGTAATTGTCGCACATGTATGGAATTGTCGCCGGGTCGAAGCCACCTCATTACTGACATGCTTTCTAACAATTATTTAGCGAGAAACATCGCATGTTTGAAATTAGTATACAAAGTTTAGGGCAGTTAGGCATACTCACAAGGAAGGCAATTAATATTAATACAATTATTATTAATAATTATTCCCATTCTCGCTTTCGTCATCAATATCAGACGTTTGCATTAACAGAAAAGTTGGCTATATAATTCCATTTTTGCATGGTGATAATGCATAACTAATTCTTACTTAGATATGAAGCTTGATTGTTTAATATTTTATGCTCTATATCGAGACAAAGATATTGATTCAGGTGATAAAGCATGTCGCCATGGGTCAGCAGCCAAGCAAGAAGGAAAATCAAGCATGCACACCACCATCGTAATTCAGCGGTTAACGTATTGGAAGTAGTGGTTGTTTCAAACTTATTCTAAAACTTAACGCTTGCAACGCATGCAGACACAATAATTTATGTACTGCGCAAGACAAACTTGTTACCTTACCTAACCTCCGTAACAACGGGAGAGAATTTCCTCATTACCGCGGTGCGCTACTTATCACAGCCTCCTTAAGAAAAAGACACTTGACCCTGGTGACTCCTTGGATAGTTTTCCTGCACGGTTAAAAACTGTAAATTTATCCACTGTCCTACATATAAAGACACGAACTATACTGAAGGCAAAACGTTAGCGATCATGGTAAGACTGGGAACAGAGACGCAAAAGAACCTGCTTCAGCGGCCTATATGATGGATAACTCAGCTGCGCAGGCAGGCTGCGATTCATCTAGGGCTGTGAAGCACTTCATCACAAACGTGAATTATTAGTGTAACTGCATTTTTCGCGTCGGGTGCGATATTTCTCGTACGAGTCATCTTTAACATGGAAGTACCGACACATGAAATCTTTAGTCATTTCGCCGGAAAAGCTAAAGCCCCTATTTCGGCCTGGGCCTTTGGAGAAAAAATTGTGCCCACCATTTGATTGACTGAAGAGAAAGAGTTTTGCCTTCACTAACAAAATTGAATGGATGCAGTCAATTTTCACAGGCAAGCAGTTGTTAAAATCAAACGCTATGCTGGTTTTATATCTTCTTTATAGTGTTGAACCCTTGAAAGCAAGTCAAGGTATAATCAATTCCGTAGATAAAGGGTCCAGAAGTTTCTACAGAGCTTCTGCATGACGCCAGAAATAGGTACGCAACGCATTCTAGAAAATGTCGAAGTTTAACGACCTGTAATGGATAGTGTCCACAGCAGGAGCGCTTCAAGGTCCACTCCACGTAGCGGGGAAAGGAACAAAAGACTGACTGGCGCTTCTGAGCTGTGTACTTCAAGAAAGGCATGCATCTCCAAATGTATTTATTTAATAGGCTGACGCTGTTACGTGCAATTCAGTGCAGTTGTGGATGTCAAGAGAAAACGTTAGCACCGCTGGGCTTACCAGTATTCCCGGCAAGTGAGCTTTAACTGGCGGGTACATATTTAGGTGCATTCTTTTCACGTGACGAGCTCATTAGATACAAAAAATCCCTATGTTGCAATGTCAGAACTTCAAACATACAATGCTGCGGCCTTTGCAGCGGCGCCTAAACTGCAAACATAAAAAAGCCTGTAAGGGAGCAACAAAAGAGTTGTATATGTTATCTAGCGCACTCCCTATTAAAATGAGGGCACTCTGCCGAGCCGTGCGGCAGAGCTTTATCACTAAAGACACGTACCTTATTTTCACTTGAAAATACGCAAAGTTCTAGAAATTGCGAATATAAGAAATGAGATTTGTAGGTCCTCTAAATAATGACATCAAAATTTCTACCTCAGTGGTTAAAAGGCCCCTAGCATGCAATGATAATTGCATAAAATAAATATTGTTTACGAAGAGAGCATGCTTCTGATCGTAATGTATAGCTCTCCACATAGATTGTGGAGTTCTAACTGAGGGCTTGAAAAGAATACCGTGGCTGTGCAAGAGATCGAATGTGCTAGAAAACATGCTAATCCGTTTTTACTTCCTTATAGGCTTATTCTTGTTTAGAGCTCATAGCTACCTAGCACGGCAAGTCAGAGATTGTTTACGCTTCCCGAGCTTGCCCGAAATAGAAGTCACTAGAGAGGCGGGGTTTTACTGCCATAGATATTAGCTACTCGAGAGTTTCAGCTGCTCGGTCCAGATTTCAAATCTCAGCGCGTTCCAAGGTGACACAAATTGTGACGGCCGCGTCCAAATATTCTTTGGAGGCACTTAGATCTCTTTGAAGATCGATATAAGGCGAAAGCCTTACCTGCGATTCTCTTCCCTTTGGTTTTTCGCTCCTTTCTTCTTTTATTGGCCTTTTTTTTAATTTCAACTGTTTCTACTTTTTGTGTTTTGTTGTTTCTTCTCTGTTTAACTGCTTGTACTCTTTCTACTATTTTACTACATTCTTTTTTATTAATTCTGACTGACTGTTTTCGATGCTGCAACGAACGAACTTGGCCTGACAAAAATTTGCAACGTTTTTGCACGTTTTTTGTGCAATAATGATGTATGTTGTACAGTTTTGACGTGCGGCGCTGTTTTCAAACCTGCGCACTATATTGACGTCTTTGGCTATTTCTATGTCGAATCACATATTTTAGCTGCAATTATTTAAATACACCACATCAACGACCATTTGCACACAAGCAGATGTTTTCACATTCTACCTCATAGAGTCATTCGTTTAGTCATAAATCAATTCATTTCTTGACAACGACGGTGTGACTCACTCTGTGGACTCACCACTCCTGTCCGCGCTAATGAGCTTATAAAGGCTTTTGCCTTAATAGCACTCAAGCAAAAGAACGTAGTGATACGTATCGCGCCAAGGGAAGGCCGCCTACATAGCCATACCAACCAAAACGAGGTCCACTGTCTCCTTAAGCGCATGCGTTATCACTAGCATCACCACGCTTCAGTCTTTTCAAAGTGTGATGCTCAGCGGTATGACGTTGACTCCACCACTACGAGCCCCGTTTTTCTCAACTTTTGTTGCGAAAACTTCTGCTTCAATGTTTGTTTTCGTTTACCGTCTTCATTGTGCTAGATACGGGTGGGAATGCGCCTTTGTTATGCTGCTTTCTTCCAGCAATGCCAACCCAAATCTACTTGAGCGCAAGACGTTGTCACGAACGGCCAGGTCTCTTTACTCGGAGTTCTTACTCCAGCATTCTACTTGTTTCGAGCGCGACACTAGTTAAGTATTTTTTTTTTTCTCTTTTTCATGGTTTAAGCTGTGCTGGTGTTCCTGGCATCTAGATTCATTCTGGGCGATAAGCCCGTCCGCTCAGTGCTGTCGCGGAGTGCAGCGCCGATCTTCCCATGAGAGTACTCCTAGGTCATTTGCAGGCGAGGTAGGTAATTAAGCCATTAGGATGTTGTCACGCGCCAGCCGTGTGGATCCATCCATTAGAGAAATGATAAACTGCTGTCAGCACCCTACTAAAAACAAAGGCACAAAAATTGCAGGAAATAAACAAAGAAAGGAAAAGAAAAGATTTGCCGGGGATGGCTTTCCTGTCATAACTCATTCCTGGGGTCTTTCTAGAATTTTGTATATCATTACACATCTTTCTGCCTGGACACGCGCCCGTTTTTGTTTTCGCCAAATCGCTTCTCCATAAAGTTTGCGCTCTGAGGAAGATATATCCCTCTCTCTCTCTCAAGCACACCAACGCTGTTTCTAAATCTCTTTTGGGTTCCTCCAACGATATGGTTGAAAATAGATTATGATCATGGTGATATCCGCGGAGAAAGGATGTATGTTAAGTACATCAACCTTCACGTATTTACTTACACGAACGCGAAGATATACGCGATCCGAGAAATATTAAGGAGGTTCGAGTTTCGTGCTTTAATTTCCTGAAATGTCAGAGGAATGCAGCTTCAGTATAGCAGTTCTCTTCTCTACTGTGGACAATAAAGTATTGGCTAAGTGGTTGTCCTTTTGTTGGAGTTGATGGCGATAGTCACTGCTACCAAGTTTCACAAGTTATCATGGACACTTCGAATTTCATTCTTTTATGAAGTGCGCAGTTTGAAGGGGATTTGCTAGCTTCATTGTGCTATGCATTGTCCAAAAGGAAAAGGCTAGCCAACTATACAGGCCATAAAGAATGACATGTTCGGAAGATTGGAAGCAACAGCAGTATTACTGCATTACAAAGCTATCCTAAGGGGGCGGGGGAGGGGTGAGTACGAAGCATCTGCTCCTTCTAATTACCTCTGAATGTTTTCAATGAATCATTCATTGTGCTGGAAAGACAGGTTATATAAAAACTTGCTTGTTGCAGCAACGCAAGAAACGGTTGCCCAAATAAAGCTGCCTTTTTGGTTCTGTAGAAGGCATCGGGTAGAAGTTAGAGGGGATGGGATAGCAGCAGGTGACTGCATGTTGTTGTGTGCCCTATACGCCTCGTGCGCTGGTATGAGGGCGCTACCACTCCCGAAC
Organism: Amblyomma maculatum; assembly: GCA_023969395.1. Taxonomy (NCBI): domain Eukaryota; kingdom Metazoa; phylum Arthropoda; class Arachnida; order Ixodida; family Ixodidae; genus Amblyomma; species Amblyomma maculatum. The sequence goes on from JAJIZL010033400.1 coordinate 66,801, forward strand.
ATCGAGCGCCATCTACCGCACAGCCGGTCGCATTCCGTCTGTTCCGCCTCCAGCACGCATTTCGAGAATGGCAGCGCAAAGCGGCAGTCGCGTGCTGTTTTGGGGCTTCAGGCGAATAGAAAACGTGGATGAGTTTTTCAAAGGTGCCAGTGTGCAACTTGGCAAATATTTGTATACTTCTCAGCACGTTTACGGCGTTCGCGAAGAAATTTCCAGCGCCGTGGGGCCGTCGGATGTAATCAGAAAATGCGTGGCCGAAATGAAGAGCGTCGACTACGACGTGCGGCTAGAGGTAATCACCTTGTTTTAGTTAACAAGTGCAGACGTGTCTGATCTCTTATTGTGGTTCCTTAGGTTTCGGGAGGGGATCGGAAGATTGTGAAAGCCACCTGCACCTGCAAGGCGGGGCGTGAAGGCTGGTGCAAGCACGCTGCTGCGTTGGCTGTTTATATTAACAGCCACCACCATACGTCGTGCATGGACCTGCCATGTGCGTGGAATACGCAATCATCTCGGCCGAATCTCGACACGAAGAAGTTGATTAAGGATCTATTTTCACGTAAGAGCAATACTGATGTGTACGATCCTTGCCAGGTCAATAATTTAGCCCGTTTTCAAAAATGTTTACCTAGGACGCCCACTGCCAGCGCCGGTACTGCAACCACTCGACCCGGCCGTCGTTCACGCGCAATTCCCGGGCCTCAATTCGCCATTCAGGCATGTCCTTGATCACGAAACCCGTGCTTTACAAGGTCGAGGAACACCACCCTCAGCTGCGGTTGAGGAGACAGCAGAAGCAGAGTCAAACGCTCAGCTGATAAATGCGATTCTAAATTACAAGCGACAGCGATTCACCGCGTTTAGGGTGCTGTCCATATCACCCCTAAAGCTGGAAAGGTGCAGCATGCTAAGAGCAGTGTCCACAAACGAAAAAGCCTTTTATGAGAAGTTTTTGCAAAAACATCTCGATGAAATCATCGAGATTGCCTTGATAACCCAGGGCCAAGCTGCTGTACAGAGGTTTGTTATTACTTTACACTTAATGTGCGACATCGGGTTGCATGCACAGGCCTGTACTAATACTATGCATGCTTTATAACAGGTGGCATCTAGAACGACAGCTCCGAGTAACCAGCTCCGAAGCTCACAGAATAAAGACAAGGCAGAGCGAGTTTGAAGCCCTGGCAGACAGCCTTGTAAGGAGGAGAATTTTCTCAACTGCTGCTACTTCATATGGTAAGGAACAGCATGCAAGATATTTTAGCACCTCACATGGCATACTATTTGTGCTAGTGTAGCTTTAGTAGTACAGACAAAGAAAGATGCTGTGACTGCATGAAATGCGTGCTCCCTGGCTTTCTGAATGAATTTGAAAAGTATAGTCATTACCTTTTGCATTCACCTTCAAAAGAAGCAGCCCAAAGTTCAGCCAGAAATAGTGTCATGGCATTGTTTCTGTGTTATAGTATCGGCATGCACTTCAATATAAGGACTTCTGTCAATTTTTGCTCCCCACTGGCAAACAGATGGAACCCCTAGCACGTGCAGAGCTATCAGCATTACTACAAACTACCATCCATGAGGTGCTTTGAACATTGTGCTAGATTTATTACCAGTTGCATCCACATTTCCACCTTTGAAGTAATCACATCTTTATTTCTGGCAGGTGGGACTTATTATCCACCCTGAACCGCCATGGTTGTGCTGCAGCCCGGATGGTGCAATCCAATCCAATGATGCCATCCAACTCTTCGAAATCAAATGCCCATTTTCTTTGAAAGATCATATCCTTCTTGACCATGAGAATGAGATTAGCCATATACCATACGTACATTATGTTAATGGCAAGCTAGCAGTTAGAAAAACACACCTGTATTACACTCAAGTCATGATAATGTGATATATTTTGGGGATAAAAGAGTGCCTTCTTTTTGTGTACTCTTCTAAACGCAGTGTGAGCGTAGTAGTCGAAAGGGATGATGCTTTCTTGGCAGAGTTTATCCCAAAGCTCGAAAGCTTTTACTTCTTGCATTTGCTGAAACGACTAGCAAGACAGGGACCATAAACGTCTGTGCACCCTGAAATTTTAAACAGTAGTGTGTGCTGTAAATAGTGCCAATGTGAATAACAATTTCTTCTCAAGAGCCAGGTATGGTGCAATAAAATCGTGTATTCTGTATTGTTATAGTAATGCAAAGTGCATTGTCATAGTAAAGCAAAGATGCATCACAACATATACCCCTGCATGGTATCCCCACACAGTGAAGACAAAACACAGTACGCCCAAGTGGACTAGATGTAACCAAGCAATACAACAGCACAGGTCAAAGCTCAATGAAAATCATCGCACCCCTATTGCACATCACAATTCAACAGAGCATAAAGCAGGATTACAACAGCCGCAACTCGGCATTACAATATACACACTTCAATAACCTCAGGTAGTCGAAATTTCCGAAGTCCCCCACTACGGCGTCTCTCATTGCCTGAGTCGCTTTGGGACGTTAAACCCCACAAACAAACCAACCAATCAATATGACCAGTTTTGTTTCTGAGCTTAACTTTCCATACACTAAGTCGCTCACAGAGATAAGCCACAAAAAAAAAGTCGAGCAAAAAAATTAAATGTATATTTTGCATGTGGGGGTGTACAATAAAGTTGAAATAAGAAAAACTTATGGATTGCTTTGGCTGGCGTGAAAACATATGTACATGGACATGACATAGCTTGACATATTGGTTCATAAGGAAGTGCTTACCTAATGATGTGCACATATACACTAAACTGGAATTCATCATCTGTTTTACAGACAACAACACCATTTGTCAAGGACTGCAAGTGACAAACACATCAGCCAGGAAATAGGTGAAACCAAGGCTCCATCTACGTGTCCTAGCATAAAACAAAATTACAAAGTATTCGTTTCATTCATAACAAAGTGATTAAAAGCAGTGTACTAAACTGATTCACTGAATGTACTCAGGAAATTTGGTTGAACCCTTAGTAGGAAGCATTGTACACAACATATAAAAACTCACAGCTCAAGAACAAAGTTTTTGCTGGGTCTCGAGCAACATTAGGATAGAAGGTACCGAAAGAGCTGATGCATGTGCCGCAATATCCCGGACTACAGAAATTACTGAATACCCCGTATAGACAGCATGAGTCAATACACAATAAATTGAATTGAGCAACAGACCA
>JAJIZL010033400.1:77653-92687 GCA_023969395.1 Amblyomma maculatum
TCGTTAGTAGTCTAGGGGAATAGTTTTCCGATAAGAACATATGTGTAGCACTCCTTCGGTTTTCTGATGCAATTCCTTAGGGCGAAAAAAATTTTAGCACTACAATAACGATTTGCCTCAAGAACTTTTAGGAGAGTATTAGCGTCAGTTTAACGTCCAATAAAGTTTTTAGAGGCTGCTGTGGGACAATTAGACCTAAACTATATTGGGTAACAATACAAATTAGGAAGTTTTTATTGAATTCGAAATAGCTAAATGCTTATATAAAATGGCTATTTAAAGGCAATTTTGTAGTGCACTTCTTTCCGCACGTTCTATGCTCAACTGCGGCACATTATACGTAATTTGCACTGTTTGGATCTCATTCTATACAAGGAAACACAGGGGGAGAGTTATCGCTAAAGAAACCGTTTTCTTTCCTTTCATTATGTAAGTTGACTGAGAGGAGACTTGAGATTGCATTCTTCAGGACAATTACCCTTATCTCTAATGCCGACAAGTGCTTCATCGTAGCGGCGTTTGAATATAAACAAAACCCCAGTTCAGTCCCATACCTGAGGACGTATACCCAGCTATACACACAATAAGCAACAATATTAGATTGTCCACAGCAGTGGTCACGATGTATGCGCACATCTGTGTATATAAAGGCAGCTTAGTAGAGCTACCCTTGTTATTTAACTGTTTCATTCATCTTTGTCATGCCCCGTAACTTCATATGCCGCTTTCAGTGCAATTATTGTGCTTCATTATCATGCGACCTGCGATAAATATTTCTTCTGCACCCATGGGAGAAAGGACATTGCACCGCCATGGCATTTGTTGTGAAAAAAAGAAAGGTTTAATACGCTGTTCATTTCGCTTTCGGAGGTTTCGTGATAAACCGGCAAATTCCATCTCACAGCCCATATAAAATACAGCTCAAGATCAAAATGAGTATTTGTTACGTCTGTGCGCTTTGCAACGATACCCCTGCAACTACGCCCTTGAAACCAAGTCCAGCCAAGATACCTTCAAGGGGATTAAGCGCGACTGCAGAAGACATTGAATGAGTTGTTACTGTTACTATATTGATTATAAAATCTTTGATCCCATCGGATGGAAGCTAAAGAGTGTCTTGGATACTTCTGCAAACACCGTCAGAGTTTCTGTGATTTCCACGAGCGCATCTGGCGTGCATTCACTGAAAGGTGACGCACTGGAGAACTCCCATTTAAGAAATTGAGTGATCTTGCCAAGACATCCATGCGTGTGCCCACTTTTTTAAGAGACAGGCAGCGATTCGACAGGAACCATAAAGGCCAGCTACTCTTGACATTTGTCCCACACTCTCTAATCTCTATCATGTTGCTCTCGCTTTTGTTCGTCCTCTTATAGTTGCTTCTTTAAACCTGTCACCACTTACCTTTCGGTTGTTGATCTTATTTTGACAGCTGGCTGGTGAATGCTGCTCATGTTTTACTTGAATTAAGGGGCTTATCTGGATCGTTATTAAACCTATAACTCAGAAGAGTTGTATGTTGAGTAGATAAGATGTAATCGCACTTAAAGCTACTCTGGTATCAAAAAAGTGAAGCTCAACCATTTTTGCCAAGCGAAATAACAGCTTCACATATAATACGAATTCAATAAAAGAAATTTATTCTTTTCCATATTTTTATTACGTATACAATTCCCGACTACTCCATATTACTTTCTTGGGGCTCGCGTTCCCATTTCGCCAGTTAAGAATGGCAGCGTATTGCGTCATATAGGCCTTTTTTTTTGTTCTTTCCCCCGCCCTATATCTTTACTCTTCTCAGTAATGTATTTGCATATTGCTACGAGAAGCCACAAAAATTTCACATGGCGGTGGTGCCATGTTCCAGATTCTTCACTTGAATTCGCGGTTGCCGTGCACTCACAAACTACTATACATGCGTAATGCACATGAAGACATCTGTTAATATTGGGGTGTCGAATAGGAATTTTTTCAGGTTCGGATTCGGTTTGGGCTCCTGAGACACAATCAGTTCCGGTTAAGTCCGGTTTCACCCTACCTGAACCGGTTAAAACGGGTTCAGAAAAGAAACTTCGGGTGTATATTTTACTCCATTTTTTTATTACTTTTTCTTTCCTTTTCCAGTGCGTAATTAAAAGTGAAGATTCATATAGTAGTTCGTCAATAGTTTTTTCTTTTATTTCCTCAGATGTGACGGGCTCCAGTCGGCTGTACAGGCCTCATAAAAAATTCTAGTCGTAATCGATGATTAAAACTGGATGGAGGAAAAGTAATGATTATTTTCTTTGGCACATAACTAACTAAAACTGCCACGCGCCGAAAGAACGTTAAAAGAAATTAATGTTTAATGCTGTGCTTTCCATATACACAAAATTTCACATGAATTTATTTTTAGAGCAGCACCTCTACTACTGCATGTACAAATATGTTTTGTCCGGTGCCTACTAAAGGATGCTGAAATCAAATCAATGGCAAAACCGGCACCTTCTCCAAGACGATGTATGTGACTACATATCGCGCAGCATGCGGATGCCTTTCCATTTCGCATTTTCTATGAAGGTGAATTGCAAAGGCACCCATGTGTTGTATCCCGAAAGGCGCTGATAAAAGTCCCCTCCGTAACGTATTGGTGATGGAGTCCTTATCATAATTTCCAGAAAGCCGAATCTGTTAATCGTCTCGCTACTGTGGCCGTGACGCGATGCGACCACTGTATTGTATTATGTTGTGTGTCATGGCTGCCTCTATAGGAGCACTCTGTATCTTTTAGAAGCATTTTCAGGCTAGACTGGCATGTTTAGTCGCATAATTTAGAACAAGCATGGTATAGCATCGTGCCTACTCGCATATATTTTATTTTATTGCCACATCGCTGTCTTCTGGCGCCACCAAGTGGCCGAACCATGTCTTGGCACGTGGGTGAGCATTGTCCTCATCAACCTCGAGCTTCCCTTCACTAAAAAGGCCTGTTCGGTTCTGCTGCTTCCCACATTTGTAGGTGACATTTGGTGAACCGTCCTGTGTAATAATCCCATGTACGTACGTTGCCCCCGAAGACGTCAGTGACGACGTTCATAGACGCGCAGACGCCACTTCCGTTTGGCCAAGCTCGAAGGTTATCCCGACGCAGCGATGCATTTGTGGACGTGTACCTTGAGTATTATAGCTATAGCATAAAACAACTTTTTACTGGTATTTTATGGCAGCCTACATTAGTGCGCGTGAAGGACAAATTTTAAACAAAATATTTTGTACTGACAGGCTACACCATTCTTCCACAAGTGTGTCTTCGAATATTCCGCAGATATTGCATAGATAAAATTATATCGAAAATGGAGGACTTGTGCTTCACGAGGAATACAATTTACCTGTACAAGCCTAGAATTTAGAAATGTTTACCCCACTATTACTTCACCTCGTATCGCTTTGACGTACACGTCGTCTACAGCTCCTAAAAAGAAATATGCTATCAAAGAATTGTGACAAAAGGTAAGAAAGGCCACTTTACACTACTGGCAAGCTCTTTTGTTGATTTTATATATGTGATTTTCTTCGCCTACTTCGCAACCGATTGATTTGGAAAAGACTATTCTCATTTTGATTTTATGAAGTAAGTGTACATATCGTTGCAGGATGGGATATTTAAGTCTCAACTTTTGTGAACCTGAAGCCCAATGCGGAAGCTTCATAAAATGCAGTAGCCGATACTCATCTGTATATTGCAGTTGCGGCAAGAAACCATTTCCTTTCGGCCTTGATTTTCTGTCATGATAATATATGCGCTAACCCGTGCATTTCGTTTGTCATAGTTGTTACATCCCAGCTGCAGAAACACAGCCTAAAAATTAGTGGGGCTTCATGACGCAAAGCAAAGTATGGCGCTTTTCTTTTTTGTGTAAATTGCAAACCAATATGCTGTTGAAAATCTACACTGGCACAATAGACAAAGGGTATGTTTTTGTACTTTTCAAACCATTTAACGGTCTCTTGCAAAACATACAATGGGAATAATTTTATAGAAGTAACAATTTGAGGGAAAATGTTTCTTCTATGCGGCAGCACGAGGGAGATGGAAAAAACTCGTTTATGCTTCTGTTCTCCATTTTTGAATCGACTACACATAGGCTTTGAGCTGTACAGATTTCAAAAAAAAAATGGGATCAGTTGATGCGTAATTATGGCCAAATAACAGGTTTTAGATGTTAGTCTAATTCCACCTAAGAATTAGAACTTTGCGAGGCTTATATTCTCATGAAAATTGATTTCGAATAAGATCATTTAATTAAAATGCGGTACCCATTTCAGTTACGTTCTCAAACAAAAATTTCTGCTGAAAAGCGCGGCAAGTCTAACGAAACATGTCTCATGTCGTGGCAAATAACCAAGTAGGAAGAAAGTCATGGGACACATGGGGGACAGCTGAATATTTTCTCTGCTCTAAGAATTGGTCTTCATGTCGCGTTCAGCCTGCATTTCTTAAATATCAGATATCACCGCAACGACTATTTAAATTGTCGATAACCAAATGGTGGCTTTATTGTCTCTATTTTGTTCCACTTGATGACGAACAAGGTCTGTTTTCCGTTCCTCAGGCCAGCGTGCCAGGAGCGGGGAGTAGGGGCCTCCTAAATCGGTGGAAAATAAAGTTTTAATCAATCAATCAATCAATCAATCAATCAATCAATCAATCAATCCGAGGGACAGTGATTCTTTGCTTGACTGAGTGAGAAGAGTAACTAAACTTCTAACACCAACTTAACGTCTATGCACATATACTGAAGTAAAAGTATGTCGTTCAAAATATTTTTTTACCCTTTACTTAGAGCCGCAGGAAGGCTACCTTATACCTCGAGTTTCCAAAATGACGTCACAGAAGGTCCCCCTAAGCCAGAGCGAGTACATGTAGCAGTTCCTTATATGTTCCGGACTGTTCCAGGTGTTTTAGGGCCTTATCTCAAAAATCGCTTCCATAGTGAAATTGTCCGCAGCCATGAGGGCCGAACAACGGGACGGGACAACGACATAGTTGTCCAATACACCGAGGGCTTCAATTCTGTAAACAATGAACTGTTTCCGCGTTGCTTTGTGTCCACGTGCACGGCGTATATGCTACATAGCACCACAGTTCTTTGCGATGTCATTACAAGCTGCGTACCCCGACGTGGTTGAAATTTCCTATGTCCTCCACTGCAGCATTTTTCATAGTCTGAGTGGCTTTAAGCCAAACCAAACTTCTTTTGTTAGTGCCTCGATGGCCTAGTTTGGTGGTCTATATACCCCCGATAATTTTTCATGTTCTTTAGCACGATGTGATAAACGCGTTTATTACTTCCTAATCGATCGTATTAAATAAACGGTCTTTTAGACCTAAAAACATTGTCATACTTTTGGAGCAAGGAAACATTGACTTACTGTTTGAAGAACCGTTTGTTAGGATTTTAACTGCCTGCTTTGAAGCAACAGAAACTGTTGAGACTGCAAAACATAAGGAAGTGCTTTTATTAATTGCAGAAAGTATCAAAATACCTAGGTGTATACTATAGATATTTTGGCCGAAAATTGCGCATATCGATTTTCAAGCCGAAATTAATTGTACTGATTTAATGTTTTTTTCGAACTTGGTTTTCTTCTGTGGGGTCTAAAGCGGAATATAATTTTATACATTTCACATTTTAATATGAAAGCATAACATTTGGTCTGTAGGTCTTTTTAATTAGGCGCCAAAGGCTATCGTAGGCTCACAAAACGAAGAACGTTTATTATAACGCTAAACACCCGTTCAGTGTAGTTTTGGGGCCCTTATATTGAACAATCTGTTCTTCCTAGCGAACAGTCCTTTAAACAAACTACGCCCCAATGCAAGCTGAAGCTTAAAGTTTCGTTGCAACAAGAATTGATATGGTTCCTGTTTCTCTACCGAAACTCGTAATCAGGTTGCGTTAGGTTTGCAACGAGAAAGGAGCGGTGTGCAAATAGTTCAGCGTGTAAGACAGGCTGCGTGCCATTCGCAACTACCGCTACCTCTTCTGACGAAGCGAATCTAAGCCGCTCGCGGTCAGCCCCCACTAAGGCACCACAGTGCGGAATAATGAACGACAAGCAGATATCGCAACGGTAATGGTGCTGTCTGAGTGAAAATGAATAAACTATGTGCAAGAAAATCGTAGGAAGAGAAGGCACTGTAGTTGAGATAGCAAGGGTCATAATCAAACCGAATTTCTTGTTTGGAGCAGTGAGAGTGCTTGCCTTTACGCTTGTTTCCGCTGTCTTTGCCAGGCTTGAAATGCGGAAATTTTCTCGTATGTCTGAGGTTCATTAATAAATTATGTTCTTTACTTGCGGGAGGAATAGTGAATGTTTTGCGTTACGGACAATAGCCGAGAGGAAACGTTAACGGTTCGGGTCGTCCCACATTGGTGTCAATGACAATGATCCGCCAGCTAGACGCTTTTATTTTCACGACGGCAAAAAAAGTGCAGAGGAGTGCGTGGCGAGAGCTGGGTCTCCAGATAAGTGGAACAAAGTACCAGACAGTTAAATTACCCCTATATTCTTTTTGTATTGCGAAAATAGACAACAATTGACCTCTAAAAGCAATCGCACTGCTGTACGTTTTAGGAATAATAAAGACTGCGACGCATTAAGCAGACAATAAAGAACGAGTCGAAAGTGCTTGCAAGGCACAATTCTACTGCCCTGTCTTGTAGTGTGTGTCGTGCGTGCATTGTGTTCTGGAATTTGTTGTGTTATCGAGGCTTACCGAAGAGACGCGAACTATGAGTAAGGTTCTTTGTCAAAAAGCATATAGCGCGACACAGAAGCAAATTTTCTAGCCTTAATGACGAGGTAGCAGGCGTAGTGATTGAGTTTAATAGGTGGCATAAACTAAGGTTATACAGGCAAAATAGGGGCGATGCAATGACCACAGGGTGGTAAGGTCTGGAATACCTTAGGATTTGAAGAGGGAACGAATTATACAAGTAAGGAAGAAGTCGATGAGCAAATTATCGGTTAGTAGGAAGGTCGCATTGAGAATCTCGCTATAGGATAGGTATCCAGCTTTAATCGAGGACGACGACCTTAGAATACAAGCAATGAACGACACCTTAAGAGGTATCATTATTGATTGCACGGTAGCAGCAAGCGGTAGGATATAGTTATAGACGGTGTACCGGTAAATTGACTAAGCATGCGAAAGATTTGATTAACACCAGAATGTGAGAGCCTCCAACCCAACAGGTAGGATACAAGATATAACAGGCAGATCTATCAGAGATAATGAATTGGTGCAAAGTGTCCGTTATAAGCAAGTATAGCATGGTGAAAGCTGAAATTGCTTTCTAAAGAACGCTGGCAGCCTTAAAGCGGTGAAGAGGAAATTAGGCATAGGCGGAAATTCGATTTATGCGCTAAAGGCCAAGGCGGGCAATGTCATCACTAATATGGACCTGAAAGACAAATTAACATAGTTTTATACTGACCTATACAGGAGTCGAAGTATCAGGACCATAATAAATTAACATTCGTGAAGAGCAGTCAGACTTTCCGCCAGTAACGATAGAAAGGGTTAAGAAAGCTTTAGAATCTATGAAAAGTGCAAAGCTGGTGAGGCGGATTAGGTACCTATATCTGGTGATAACGTACTAGAAATATCGGCCGCCTTGCGGGCGCAATGCCTGTTGGTATCGACGGTATACTGGAATCAATAAAGAGCGCTAACATTATATTAACTCATAATAAATAGGACTTTAAGGACTTAATAAGTTACAGACCCATCATCTTACGTGACATCCTTATACTTTAATCAACCAAATGGCCTTGCAGGTTTTCGGAAAGGGTGCTCTACTAACGATCATGTCCCTACTATCAAACAAGTGATAAAAACTTTGACTCGGTCGAAATCTCGGCAGTCATTCAGGCATTGCGGAATAAAGGTGTAGTTGAGCCTTATGTGAATGTTCTGCAAGATATCTATAGTGGTTACACAGGGACCAGTTCTGCATAAAGGAAGTAATAAAATTATCCATGGTTGTGCCTGTAGTAGTAGGGCTATGCCCCTAAAATATCAACAGTAAATTTGCATAGGTCTATCTCTCGCTGCTCTACTATGCTCAAGGAATGCTGCAGTGCACTTTTGTAATGTGTCTTGAAAAATCCCCTCTTCGCCTCGCTTACTGCGTTTAGCTGCTTTCCAGTTGAGTTCAAACATCACTGTCGCTCTTGGAAGCGCCATAGGAAAAAAATCAATTTATCTTCATAACATGTGCGCAGGCTTTGCTGTGGTCTGCTGCCCGTCTAAGCTGCTTACTCAAAGGGCGCAAAGGGTAAAACAATTAAAAAACAGATATAAAGTGCAGAAATGTTTCACTCCTGCCAATGATTATTCTTACCAAATTAACTTTTTTGTTGTTGCACCTGAAGTGCAAACTGCAATATTATTATTTTGCTCGCGTTTGTGCACAGGGACAAAATCGTACGTGTTACTTTTCTCTTTAATAATAACGCAGCGTCGATGGCGAGAAAATGTTCACCTATGTGTTTATTTTTTTTTTTTAGCTTTTCATTGTTTTGTGTTATTGAAGTATGCTAAATCGGCAGTCGGCATCTTCGCAAGGTCCGGTGGCAATATCTGCATTCCTCATCTGTACTCGTAATATTGTGCTGTGCTTTTCGGCTGCAGACCAGGGGCGTGTTTACAGAGTGCTTGTGGCTACAGCAAAACCCAGATTGCAATACCCGAGGAATGCAGAATTCGTTAGTGACGATGTCCCGATGTGATTCAAGAAAAATATTTCTTCTCTCCGGCTTGATTATCGATTGGCCATAATGAAGCTCGGGACCGGTATTGGCTGTCTAGTGGTTGCTCGAAACGGAGGGAGTCCTGCATGCCATATTCTCGGTTGATGTTGCCCGGTTCCCGATTCTGTTAACGGCCTTCTTTTTTAATTGCTATCATTTCGTTCTAAATTTGGTCACTGTTTAACAGGAATTGATATGCCTGGTTTTTACGGAAGATACCCATAAATTTATAAACGACAAATGCCGCCATGTGATGTATAGAACCTCTAGTTTTAATTCATCAAACGTGTTCTGGCATAAGTTTTCCGAGCATTGATTACGTGCAGAGGGAAGAAGCATTGAGTTTATCAATTCTGGTTGTTTTCCCCGACCCTGACACAACTACTTTCTTTTTGCTGGAAACTTGAATAAGTGTTAAGATTGTTTTCTCAAGGTAATTTGTTGGCAGGTGAATGTAGTTATTTCTACAAGTAAACAAACATACATTGTACAGAAAAATGTGCCCGTGGTTATTACCTTGTGATATTTAGCCCGGGTTAACAGAGCATGCAGTGTTTCTACAGCGGGAGCTTTTAGGTGAAGTCGCCTGAACACCAGAGGGTTACACGACTGAAGGGAATGCAGCCGCTGAGCAGAATTGTACATAAAAGTAACACAAACTGTTTTATTAGATTTTGATTGACCTTCTCAAGAGTTGTAGGAGAACTCTGGAAAAAGCATACACCTGAAAACACCCAATGGTATACCTAAATTCTTGAGACTGTGCAAAATTTGCTGCTGCTATCTACCTGTTTATATTTTGCGTTCAATTTTATATTCGCAGGTTAATAAAGGTTGCAATCAGATCATGACGAATCAATGTTACTGTTAGAAGATGGCAAAAAAATTATTTCTTACGATTAATTCAATATCATCCTACATTACGAATAATTAATAATTGTGTCTTTGTAACCGTTAAATCCTATAAGTCACCGGAAGGGAAATGCTTCATACATGATTTTTTTCTTCGAAATCAATTATACCAATGCCAGAGCCAAGCCAAAAGATTGGACCTCGTGTTCTTTGCTCCTGACTGGCCCGCCATATCATCCACACTCCTTATGTCCTCGCGAGTGTAATTCAAAGTTTTCGCAAGGTATCATCGGTCTAACACAGTTAAACACCAGAAAAAGTTTAATATATATTCTATGTAGACAGTAGATGTTCGATCACGAATAAACGTTCATTATGATGAGCATAGCGAGCATAGAAGTTTTCCCATTTGCTTTATACCTCTGTTTCTCAAGCTTTTATTTGGATTCGATGACCAAATACTGAAGAACGGAAACAGGATGGCATTTGGGCAATGAAGAAAACTAACTAAATGTTGCTGCTGATATCCCAACCCACAACCTTCCAATTAAGCTTCCGGCGCTCTAACGACAGATCTACAGTGACGGCTGTTCAATATTCTTGTGGTGTAGGGGATTTATCGTCTCAAAGTGACTTAGGCTACGGGAGTATCTGTAGTGGAGGACTCTAGAAATTTCTACTACCTGGAGTTCTTTGACATGCACTTATATTACAAAGCACACGGTCGCCTTGCTTTTGGCCTCTTTCGAAAAGCGAATGCCGCGGCCCAGATTCTATCCCGCATACTTGGGAGCAGAAGTTGAGCGTATAACTACTGCACCATCGCGGCGGGGTGTTCACTCTTCTACTCTGTTAGGCTCTTTTTTTTTTTTTTTCATGTAACCTATCCTTAAGAGAATTTGCGAGCGGCGCGCAACGTCGTCCATAGTAGCAGATATCGCACGAAATAGCATGTGGCTGTTTTTCTTTTATTTCCTAATTGATACTTTAGACGAATATTTATTAGTTCCAGTGGATCAACACGAAAACCAAACTATCCCCTATACTGTTAATGTGTGTGGCGTAGTACGGTACACAGTACTTAAACAGCAAACCATGTAATTCATATTGCAGTAATAATTTCACAGGCAAGTGCTCCGAGGGTACGTAATTATTTTAATGAACACGGTTTCTCGAAAGAAGTGCCGCAATTAAAACAAAATACTACTGACACAAACAAAAGCGGGATACGTAAAGTGTGGGTTAGCGCGAACTGAAGAGAGCCAAACCCCACGTTACGCGAAAGAGCCGTGAGACTTCGATATTTCAGAGCAGAAGCTAACCTTGTTCGCGTACGCGTTTGGGCTCGATAGCTGTAGATATGTCTAAAACGGCCACCCATCCCCAGATACACTCGCACAAGGCTTAGAATTGCAGGGTGCATAAATGCAGCAAGGGAGGCTGACGGAACACAAGTGGAAAAGAACGTACACTTGCGGCCTAATGTTACCGAGTTACTACACCCTCTCAGCTGTTAGATATGGTGACGTAATTTTCGGTAGACTGCAATGTGAACAACTCGTCATGAGATGACTGTTTGTGAGATTTAATGATGCATGACATTTCTGCGCTGAAGTAAAAAGTGGCGACGGGGGGTTCCACACAAGTCGTTAGGCGAGAAAACAATACTATGCTCCCTTGTAGTGTGGAGAAAGATTTAAGCTTGGCAGCATGCAAGACGCTTTTACACAACAACGCCTCCGCGATTTTAAGGCTCGCATATTTTTCTGGAGCCAGAGCACCCATCTAAGAGAGTAGTGTGGCTCATAGTAACTTGTTTACGGGGTCGCTCCTCGTCTGTTCGCGTCCCTGGTTTGTATTTTTGTAGCCGCATGTGTTGTTTCTTATTGATCTCTAGGCTCCGACGACACGGGAGCGCCACCGGTAGAATTCATCTTCAAATTCAATAGCAAACAAGCAGCCCCAGGCTAAACGTTTACTTCACCAGTCGATATCGATTCTATATATAATGAATAAATCTGCTTGTCCCCGCTGAAAGTCTTCATGCGCATTTTTGATTTCCATTTCAGTTTTCGTTCTTCTCCGCATAAATTATCAAGCATCGTTATTTGGTTTTAAAGAAGTTCTTAGGTTTATGTTAATGCAGTTACGTGGCTCTATCTCGTCTTCTGAAGTGGTCTTGCAGAAGGTTCGTGCATTTAAATAAACAAGCAGGCATAAGTATTCGTGCTTCATTTTTCATTAACCTTATATTACAGTACATACGTATTATTACAACCTGACGTGTGTGAAAATTGTAATTTAAAGAATAAAGAAGCTTTGAGCAACGCATCTGTAATAGTCAGAGACCGATTATTGAAGTTTAATGTAGCGCTAAAAATAAGACATAATACGTATGATGCTAATAGCTGACGCTCAAGAACGCCATCGAAGTAAAATCTATCACTTCCGTTGTTGGACGGAAGGTTTTCAACCTGTACAGCGCAAAGTCTGTGTGTAGGCGCTCAAAAGGTGGAGAATACAAACATAGACGAGTTTTTTTCAGTTTCTCTCTGTGCTGCCGTATAAATAAAACCTTTTTCTCTCAAATTGTTGCTTCTATAAAATTAAGCCCGTTATAGTATTTTGCGAGACACCATGAAGTGGTGTGAAATGGACAAAAAGATTGCCTTTGGTTTTTATTCCAGTGTGTATTTCAGACAGCATTTGCTTTGCAATTTACCCGAAAGAGAAAAGCGCCGTACATTGCATTGCGAAATGAAGCCCCACAGTTGGGATGTGTCAACAATGAATCAAAAGGCACGGATTAGTGAACATATTGTCATCACTGAGAAGCAAGGCCGAAAGGAAGCTGTTTCTCCCCGCAGCTGCAAACTACATGATTCTCGCATCGGCAACTGCATATCATGAAGCTTCCGCATTTGTCTTCAGGTTCACTAAAATTGAGACCTAAATATTCCATCTTGCAACGATATGTACATTTACTTCATAAATGCACAATGAGAATATTATTCCCAAATCAATCGGTTGAACTAGGCGAAGAGAATTCCGTGTATGAGATCAATAATTGATCTTGCCAGTAGCCTAAACTAGCCTTTGTAACCTTTTGTCACACTAAGTCGTTAGGAGCATATTTATTTTTATGAGTCGTAGGCGACGAGTATGCCATAGCGATACGAGATAAATTAATGATGGGATAAATATTCCGCATATTTGTATGCCTCCTGAAGCACAAGTCCCATCTTTTGACATCATTTCTGTCTATGCAATAATTGTGGAATAATGGAAGATAATCTCGTGGAAGAATAATGCAGCCTTTCAATACCAATTCCTTCGTCTAAAATTTGTCCTTCGCGCGCATCAGGTTAGGCGGCCATAGAATACCAGCAGGATGTGCGCATTAGAGGTATAGCCGTATTACTAACGGCACACATCTACAAAAGTATCGCTGCGGCGGGATGACCCTCGAGCTCGGCCAAGGCGAAATTCAGATGTAACCTGCCTAGCGAAAGCTCCTTTCTGATACAATGTGCGATGGTCAACTGGTGCATGACCATGACTTCCTGGCCGTTTAAACAACAGTACAGAGCATGAGCTTGACCTTTGAATGTTACTTTGACCGTTGGTCAGTTTGTCAACGACGGTTTTCCGAGGCTTTGACGATTAGTGTGATTCTCAATGACTTCATTAACCAGGCCACTGATTATGCTATGACATCAGTCGATCGCGTGCTAACAGGGACAAAAGCGCCTGTCGGTGAACAGGTTCGTCAGAGTGACGTATGTAGGAAAGACGTGCGGGTCTTCCGCAAGGAATAGCTCGGCAAATTTCATCTGCCCGCATCAATCACTGGTAATTTTTTTAAGGTGTAGAAATACAGAGTTTTCTTGAGGAGGCTATTGTGGAAATATTGATAGTTATATGGAATCTCAGGACGTGGGTAAGAATGCGCGTGTTAATAAATTCTCGGTAGGTAGAAAGAAGGGCCGAAGGAGGCGCCCATGGCAATAGATTCTTTCTGCGCGGAAAGGTTATAGAATTGGCGAGCGGCTAAGGATATAAATTCTTAAATATTTTTTACGTCACTGGTGAAGCATCGTCTTAAGCATAATTTTGAATATTAAACCCTCTACTGACGTCAACAACCGCACATAACACACTCATATCCAAGGCAGATAACCTAGGATCTCATTGTTTTGAAATTTTATTTATTCCTTAGATGACAGCACATTTCGACGTAGCACTATCGGCGGTGGTTGGCCGTAGAATAAGAATGAGCATCTTAGTAACATAAAAAGCTGAGTTAAAAATTCTCTATCTTGTTTGTTTTTGTCATTTCTGGATTATTGTAACTTTGTTACCATATCAGTATTTAGAGTTTTGGAAATATCAACCTCCTCATTGCTCCAGAGCCCAATATTTTGATCTCACGCGAAAACAGAGTCAAAACCAAGGTTCCAGTAAAACTCCAGTCACGGCTATGAAAGCGTGTCACAGAGAAGCTCACATGAAAGGTATTCGCTCTACAGCAGATCCCCTGAGAATCGGCTAAAGTAGATAACTCGACAGGTTCGCCGCTGTGTGGTGCATAGTTTATCGTCTCCGGCCGCTCGGTATCGATTTCGCCCTTCTTTAGCTTTCTCAATACCCCTTCCACGGAAGTGGTGAGAAGAGTGACACTATCGGAAATCAAAACACTCATACGGATAAAGCTTGTTGTAAGTCTCTCAGTAAATGAGTATTCAAACCATATAATCTGACAGTACGTTAATATTATTTGAGAGCCGGTAGTTAGCCCGCTTTACCTCAGCTCTCATCAATCACTGACAAGAATGTTTCGATTAACGCAGCGTTTTATACTATAATAGAATGTAGTAAAAATTTGTGCGAAGTGTGCTGTTGAAGAAATAAACGGAGTTGCTAACTCGGCTGGCTAGAGCAGATTTCGAAGCAAGCGCTTCGAGAAGTAATGCAAGAACATTTAACTGCAAGAACATTTCGCGGACGGGACCACTTCAAAACGTAATCATTCTTCTCACACAAAGAAGCCGGCTGAAATCAGCCGACCAACAAATTTCCCGGTGCACTAAAGTGCCCTAATTCTATTTTTTTACTTTGTCGGTTTCGTTGCGGATTTAATTTCACACAATTTGCCTCCTAATTGATGTTTCGTTTCCTGCGATTTCTATCAAATGCAGACACTCCTTTTTTGGTAAACATTTCGTATATCCAGTTTCTCATTTATATCTGACATTCATAATTACCATGTTTTTAAAAAACTATCGTGACAGATTCCTCTCTTGGTGATGTCCTGATATATAAAACAATCACAATAGAACGAATACCACAAAAGCTGTTTTCATAAACTGGATATATCTTGTT
>JAJIZL010033401.1:0-25081 GCA_023969395.1 Amblyomma maculatum
ACATACATACATACATACATACATACATACATACATACATACATACATACATACATACATACATACATACATACATACATACATACATACATACATACATACATACATACATACATACATACATACATACATACATACATACATACATACATACATACATACATACATACATACATACATACATACATACATACATACACGCACGCACGCACGCACGTACGCATGCGCGCACACGCACACACAAATATAGAACTGAGAAATCAAATGCCACCGTTTTTCTCGAAACAGGTGTTCAGTGCATGGTCACGTAGGTTTCCTTTAAGCAAGGTTTTCAAGTAGGTTCTTGCCGCCTTCACTCTATGTTATTGGGAAGGCATAAATATGGACTAGTTTTAGGCCTTAACTTGCGGACATGAAGTCTGCTTGGAGAAAAAAAAATTATTCGACGTCTTTTGCTTGGTCATTTCATATCATTCTTGTACAAAGTGAACATACCAGTAATAGGAAATTTGTGAAGGAGAATAACGGGGACAAATTTCGTGCACTGTCCCAAGAAAACACGAAGTACTTGCTAATAAATACTTGACGAAAATGAGGAGGCAGGTAATGCTGTGTGTTTTTGAACAATACAGTGTGAATATGAATCAAGTCAACCAACAACTATAACCCAATTTAAATAAGAAAACTCAAACTAATCGAGAGTACTACGGGTCTAAATAATATCATTTGGAAAATGGACGCCAATTGGTGATTGCAACTAGTAATGCTCTCAGTGATAGGAGAGGTGTGCCAGGAATAATGCATTACATTTAGGTCTAGCGGGTGTCGTTTTTGAGTGTCCGAGCTGCGGACATGCATCATCTCTCCAGCCAGTTCTTACCCCTAACGTCAAAATCAGTGGTGATCTGTATCAGCAACCGGAAAATTATTTGAGGAAGACCGGATATATTGAACATTTCCTGCTCTATACGGTGCTTTGGTGTGAGTCTCCTCCGTATCGTCGGAGACGCCTTCCTTCTACCCATTATGGGTGTTCAATCTCCTGCAGTGCTTTCATTATTGCTCATGTTGCTCAGTAACCAGGTCAGATCCGGATGTTAATTTGCTGAATATATTAGCTGAAGAACGCTCTTCGCAAGCGCTCTCCGTCTAGCTCTCTCATGTTTTTTAGAAAACAAATCTCCATTCCCAAGCCGCTAGTTTTTCTTAGTTGTTTCCATTTCTCGGTCTTGCTTCCTTTCCACACACACTGCTCGGTGTTTGTCATCATAATATTTTTGTAATAATAGAACTTCCTCGGAGCCGCGGGCATGGCATCTTTCATAGGGGCGAATATTGTCAGGAAGGAAAAGAAAAGCTGAAAGCCAAGCAAGCAAACTAAATTTTATCAAAATATTATTTAGGGCTGAATGCTTGCTCCCTCGAGTATGAGTATCGTCTCGACCGAGAGCGCAAGAGAGAAAGATGAACCTCATTTTTGGCGTCTGTCCACTAAGTTCTGAGACCGTGTCGAAGTGTTGATGTTGGGAGTAGATTTTTGCGCTCCCAACATTTATTACTGGCCTTCAATTCTGTTTATTCTTTCAGATTTCTCGGCAGCTGGGGTCGATGTCTCTAACTGACTACATATCTTTTCATGGAGGCCTACTGTGCGGCAGAAAATGCGCTCATTCTGCCTTTCAGACTGTTTCCTGTTTGTGGTTCATTTTTATGTCTTCCCTCGTGTCTCGTATTTCAGCTCTTCAATGTCGTGATGATGTCTTTCCCTACTTGGACGTGTTTATCTCAACACTGCTCTCCTGCTCTCTCGCTCTATTTCATATGCCTTTATTTCGCATAAATACATAAGCAACTCTGTATTTTATCTAAAGCGCAGGAAAACTTGAAAAACGTGGCAAACTTCATGATAGACAAAGCGTATTGAGGAGTACTGTTTCGCAACATTATACAACCAGAATATTGCACTCAGAAATGGTTTAAGTAGATTGTTACATCACCTAACGTAGTCGAAAGCGAGTTGAAAAAAAAAAAAGATGAAGTAGATGGAATGAATAATTAAGAAGGATGTAAAAGAAGTATGGTCGTGGTGTATTGTGACCCTTTAAGGTGAATATATAGCAAGGGCCACCTGCTTGAGAATTTTTATTGACAATCCATTCCTCTCAACAATTTGTGTGATGCCTCTCCCCTTCACTGGATGCCATAGCAACTGTGAAACCAGCAGCTGTACAGCCACCGTAGCTGAAACTGACACGATGACATGCACAACAGATACTCCTATGGCTGGATACACTTCCTTAATGCTTCTTGCGAGTCGTTGTCTCGTGAGGCATCGCCAAATACGTTCACCTGGCGCCTGATTTTCCTTTTTTTTGTCTAAAATGGCGACGCAAGGGCGTATGTACTTCAAAATATATTCTGTGAAATTAAATATATTCCCATATTGCGAAATACTTTACCTGGTTTTCAGGGCTAAACAGCTAAGCAAAATTCATAAACTTCAAGCCGAACTTATGGATCCTGAAAATGGGACCATGTGACTAGAAGAACGGAAGAGGAAACTTTAGAGGCAGAATATGATACGATTTTCTGAAATACCAGAAGAACAGCCTGCGAGCAAAAAGATTGACCGTACACAAATATTTGTTAATTTCATAACTGTAATGGAATCTCGCATGCTTTAGTACCGCAAATGGTTTGTTCATTGTTTAACCTGTCTTGCGTTTCTTCTGAACTTGAATGAAAAATGTTTCACTTTGCACTGCAGTTAAGAGGAGCTCAGCTTGAATCACAGAGAAATGTATATATCATTTTTTATTCCAAATAAAGAACATAGCACAATCTTTACTCTGTGTTGTGCTTTCTATTCTTGTAGGCCATCTTTCTCTAAACATTTTGCTTTCGCTTGGGCTAATGTGCCTCTAGTGTTAATTTTGTTATATTTTTAATCATTCCCATTTTGGTCCAGCCTTCCGTATGTGCCGTTTTATACTACTTCCTTATCTGACTTTCTTATCTGGTACTAGCTATATCATTTTGGTTCTGATGGCTGCCGGCTCTTGAAGAGTTCGAATCCTATAATGCAGGCTGCTTGTATTAATTTCTTGTGAAGAAATTTATGAGTTCGATAGAGCTCGGATAACAATGCCAGTTTTTTCTTCACGGCAGAGCCAATCTACCGAGCTGGTTTGCACAGCTTGTCTGAATTTGTCTTCTTGGTTTGTGGTTCCTTCCTCTGAGTTCACAGTGACGCCAACGTGCAGAATGGACACTCCAGGCTCTTTCATTCTACCCTGGTAAACGGAGTCATTATAACCCTTTTCCAAAGTTCTCTCCCTCAGAATACTTGCATTCTGATCTACACGTAAAATGTTGCTTTTTTGATTCCTCAGGTAGCGCCCTATCAAATTCCTGGGCAGGCGTGCATCCTTAATGACCTCCAAAGGAGAGTAGCTCGCGCATAGTTATACCACTTTTGCCGTGGTTACAGGTTACGTTTGGGGGCCTCTTATCTCCACCTTGTCTCCGTCGAGTGCCTTGCCAAAGAATGCGCTTTACGCATTCAGCGGGCCTAGAGCCCATGACTAGTGTCTACCCATAAAACAAGGTAATGACGCACGCACTGTTCATGCTTTCTGTTCGTCGCTATCTGGGTACCTTAATTTATTTATTTTACAATACTGTGAGCCTTTCTCAGGCTCTGACGGGAGTGGAAAAAAGTATAAACAGCAGGCATAGTGTTCCAAGGCAGCAGGGAAAGCATACAGAGTACACCGTGAATAACACATCAAGGTTGCGGATATTTAAAAGCTACGTTAGGACTCGTGAACAACAAAGAGGGCAGTGAAACAACAACTCTACGACAATGACATTTCTTGAAAAAAAGATTCAACGCTGGCAGAAAAGGCATCAAGCGACACATTATTCATAAACTGATGGGGCAGGTTGTTCCATGTTTCTATGGAACGGGGAAAAAATGAGAATTTGAACACGTCACATTTAGCTGAAAACGGTCTTATACACATGCCATGGTTAATTCTTTTAGAGCGATGATAAGGCGGCTTTAGGTACAAATATTTATCTATGTTGATGCAATTGTTATATAGAAGGAAAAGAAATTTCATGCACGCAGTCTGTCTCCGGCATTCCAACGTCGAAATGCCCGCGCTTTCACGCAGAAGTGTCACACTTCCGCAACGTGAGTAACGGTTATATATAAACCGTAGTGCTAGGTTTTGAATTCTTTCCAGTTTTTTGTTCAGATAAGATTGATGAGGGTTCCAAACTATTGCGCTCTACTCAAGAATGGGTCGTACTAATGTCTTATATGCGTTTAGTTTTACATGTGAGGGTGCAGCTGATAATTTCCGTCGTATGAATCCAAGTTGTCGGTATGCTTTTGTGCATATGTTATCGATATGAGATTCCCAACTCAATTTTTCCGTGATTGTTACTCCCAAGTACTTAACTTCTTTACTGCGTGTCACAGCAGATCCTGATAACAGATAAGTGAATTAAATGGGAGCCTTCTTCCTTGTTATTGTAACGGATGATGTTTTGCTGACATTTATTCTCATACCCCAAGTGTCACACCAAGAGGCAAAGTTATTCAGTGTTAAGTTTAGATTATTTTGGTCATCTTGTGAACGAACACTAGTATATACAACGCAGTCATCTGCAAACAGCCTTAATACAGCATTCTGAGTTACACAGGAGAAAATATCATTGATGTAGATAAGAAAAAGTTTAGGCCCTAATACGGATCCCTGAGGAACGCCTGAACAAACATCCAATGTGTCCGATTTAGCATTTTTTATTTCGACATATTACGAATGGCCTGAGAGGTAAGTGACGATCCACGAAATTATTTTTGAATCAATACCAAATAGACTGAGTTTCTCAATTAACTTACAATGTGGAACAGAGTCAAACGCCTTTGCAAAATCAATAAACACTGAATCTACCTGCAGATCAGAGTTAATGGCAGCCGCAAAGTCGTGCGTCATCTCAAGTAGTTGAGTAACGGTTGGTTAAACCCTTCCTGAAACCGTGCTGGTTTGCATATAAAAGTTTGTTATTTTCCAGGTAGGTTATGGAGTGCTTTGTTAATTACATGCTCCAATAATTTGCAGCAACAGCTAGTGAGTGATATGGGTCTGTATGTGTTTACGCAAAGTCTGTTTCCAGTTGTTTTGAAAATCGGGACCACCTTTGCGCTGAGCCAGTCGACGGGTACAGACGCTGTTTCTATAGATAAGGAGAAGATTTTGTGAAGAAGCGGAGACAGTTGTTGCGCATATCGTTTCAGAAAAGCGTTAGGTAAGCCGTCAGGCCCAGGCGATTTCTTTTAGTCAAGCTGTAACAACAAATTAAGAATGCCACATTCCGTTACAACAATGTCAGGCATACTCGATTGGTATTCCGCTTGACTGAATTCTGGGGCAGGGGCACGAGTGAACACAGACCGAAAATATTGATTAAAGGCGCTTGCGATACTGTATGCGTCGTATGTAACAACTCCATCTATTTCCATTTGATCGATTGATCCTCCCGGCTTTGCCATGTAACGCCAGAACTTTTTTGGCTCATGTGTTATAAAATTAGCCAACGTATTCATGAAAAAGTTGTTTCTTGCCGTAGAAATTTCAGCTCTAAGCGTTTGAGAAAGCTCACTTAAAATAGCCAAATTGGTTTTCTTTTTACGCATTCTTTGTATCTTTTTTGTGAGGTGAATAATGCTGCCTGTAATCCAAGGTGTCTTTCTATTTACTCGCTTTCTTATAGTTGGGATGAATATTTCTTCACAATGTGCCACTATTCGTTTTACCTGCAACCATAAGTCATTCATGTTTTCAGATTTCGGGTGCAAGATACCGTCTAGCATTACTTCAATGTAATCTATAATGCTGACATCATCAGCCCTGTGATAGTCCTTAACAGATATGCGGGATACACGGGAGCTTTGGTCGGGGCTGGAGCTTAAGTTATCAAAAGTGAGTAGTACCAATTTATGATCCGAGATTCCATTCTCGATACTGATATTGGGGCTAAGTGTTTTGGAAACGAAAGCAGGGTCGAGAATGGAGCTAGCTTGCCCTTGTATACGCGTTGGTTCCTTAACAAGTTGGACCAAGGAAAAACTAAGCATAAGATTCAAAAGCATGTCACAACTATTGCGCTCGTTTCTACCTATTGTTAGATTTTCCCAGTGAATTCCCGCTAGGTTGAAATCACCAACTAAGATAAGCTTAGAACGTTCCTTAACTTTACGGCACAAAAATTCGTGGAGCTCAGCGAGATAGTCGACTGACGCGTTCGGCCGTCGGTATATGCCGCCCAATAGCACTGACGTTCCGTTAACATCGATACTGCACCATACGCTCTCAATATTCGAAATTCCCTGATCTTTTTTAAATGGTAAGCCTTCCTTAATAGCAATAGCAATGCCCCCTCCCCTACTATCACGGTTTTGTGTATAGCCTTTCTAAGATTGACAATGATGAAGATATAGTCACAACCCCTGGAGAATGTACGTCATTCTTGTCTCGTACCGCCGACGTCTAGAATAATTTTCGTAGCGAAAGGGTAACGATAACCTGTCCCGCTAACTTTGCTCGATGGGCCAACCGTTATTTTCTTTTTCGTTTTGGGAGACTACGCCCTGGTGTGAAATGTCAAATTTTCTACTACAACTTGCCTAATAATTCCGAGAAAAAGGGCTTCATGGAAGGAATACAAATTAATACAAGACTAAAAATCAAGCATAGCTGAAGCACGTATGATATATGGCCCATTTCTAGATGATTCATGCATAAGCCTTTTAGACTCTGCAAAACGTGAACGCAATGCCGAAGCTACTATTTGCATACTAAAACTTCGTAGCTTAATCATAACTAGTCGGCGAGATTACCGACATGTTAACGTTGGAGTAGCCTTGCAATATGCTTGAAATACTGTTAGCCTCTCGTTTAGGACATCGTTTTAGTGCTGCTGTTGAACGTCACCTGTGTTGCTATTTCAACATTAGGTTAGAATTAACACGAGATTTTTAAGGGCAATATTAGAGCACCAGAACGTAACTTGTCGCTAGCCAGCAAGCGTATTATTTTGAGAACCCTCAGTTCTAAAATGTCGTGAGGCCGCAGCGCCATGCTTGTGTATACTAAAGCACAAGTTCCTCCCATTCGGACATTGCCGTCGCATTGGGCCTAGGCCTGGCGTTTGGGTCGGAGCTGTGAACGCCAAAAGCGAGAAAACCTTTACGGCTGGAGGAAACCTCGGATTAGCACGTCGGTAGAGTGTGGGTGGACGCTAAACAAAACAGCTTCGCGTAAGCTGGAGACAATGGGTGGGTGGCGGCGCCGCCCCAGATATAGTCAGTGGAGAGAAGGAGTGTGTCGCACACTTCCTTAGAGCTAAACAAAGACAAATAATGATAAAAAGGGTAAATCAGGTTATCAGAGTACTATATAGATTTGTAAGGTAAAACAGTAGGAGCACTTTCCTGTAACTAGGTCTTTCCATAATGCTCCTTTACTCTTTTTGCCACTGGTGATTAGCATGAGATGGAATAACGGATCGACAGCAAAACAAACTATTTGATATAGCTTATTCTAAAAAGACATTGCTTGAAACTAAAGAAATGAATACTGAAAGGAAAAATGAATTATAAAAAGAAAGTCACATAACACAGCTTCTGGAAATGGAGGTAGAATTTTTCTTTAGTGAAGCAGTTTGGCATTTTATAAATTTAAAAAATCTTTGAACACTTCGTTTACCACTGTTTGTAGGTTCTTTGAAAATATGAGAACCTGAGCAAGCCGATCTTGAGAATTGAGTTTACTGTCCAAGTGGAGAAATATGGGAGAGGCCTTCGCCCTGCATTGGGTATAATCAGGCTGATGATGATGATGTCCACATTCATTAAACATTTCGCACGCAGACATTTCTACCTTCCTTCTACTTAGATGGAGTGATCTCGATCTGTTTTATGTTCCATTTATATGTATTTATGCTATTCAATACTCCCAATGGAACATTATGTGATACAGCAAGGAATTTTTGTCACTGTAAAAATCAAAGGAAAAGACTCTTGCAAATGTTTCCAATGTTTATCGGAAGGCGCGAACCCCCTCATATTCTTTTCTAAAAGAATATAAAACACATTAGTAGAGAACGTTTAATTAAGGTACAGTACCCAGAAGCACACATTATCTCTTATGATGTGCAAAAGGGCGGCAGTTTTCTTATCTTCTTCAAATACTTTTGTTCGGAATGCTGTAAAAAAAGTCACAAATACGTTTTGTTGACAATACTAATACTCGTAGAAATTCTTACAGCACAGCTCCACATATAGCACAGGGTTAATAAGTACCCTATTATTCTTTGCACCTAATTATTGTCTACAAATATTATTCCTAGACTAACGTGAGTTGCATAATGAAATAAAACAGCGCAACGAACGGGACGAAACACGAAGAAAGAGAGACAAAGACACAGGCGCTGACTAACAACGTGATTTGCTCGAGCAAGAGATGTGTATTTTTCACGTAATGCTAAAAGACTAAAAGACGTAAAACTAAAATAGCAAACGTACCAGGGACATAATAAGCTACTGGCAACGTTTCAGTCTTCTCCACGCGCGAAACAAACCTTGTTCTTTTTTGAAGGGAAAGTAATTGTAGAAAAAACAGCGTTCTTGAGCTATGGGTATTACTTTCGTGCCTTTGTGTATTCTTTATACACCAACTGGCTGCTCTGCAGTATTTTCTTTCATATAATATACGTAGCGAATAGAAGTACCCCTATACAGTGAGAATAGAAATGGGGCGACATTCTATTATATTCTTTCGAACCGCTCTGAATACGTCACATCTGCTCTTGTTTTGAATTTGTACCTTGCCGCAGCTGCGCTGTCATGCCAACATATAGAACCTGCTCATAGCGGTGTTGAATGGAACCCTTTTATGTTCGTTTCTCAGCTTACAGCCTCTCCAAAGAGGCATAGCGGAAAAGCCGACGTAGAAAACGGCTCTACTGTCGGCTGGTAGCCTACATGTCAAAGCTTGGTTATGTGAAAAAGTTATATATGTACCATGGGGGACAAACTGTTTTCTGTGTAAGAAAACAGAAACAATCGAACCAATGTTCCTTGAGTGTATCAATGCTATCTTCTTTTGGGACGTGTTACAGCGTACAATTCAAAAGGATCTTCCTCTTACACCGCAAGGTATCAGGTTTCTGCCAATTCACGACGATGCAATACCATACGATGCCATATTCCTGATGGGCCTGAATTCTGTGTGGCCCAATGATATGGATTATCGTCACGGTGACACTGGTGCCAGATGCATGTATGAATATTTTCCCGAGAGTGTTGCGCAACTACACGATGTTTTGATTTGAAAGATACAGAATGTGATGCTCAAATCGAGGTAGTGTTTATGAATATTGCACAAATGAAAGGACTCCTTTGTTCGCGGCCAGCAAGCGGCCTGCAAACCTTGTAAATATGTTTGCTGTATATTTTGTCATTATGTCAATTTCGCAATAAAATAAAAGGCCGTCGGCGGTATAGTGTATTGAGGGCGTTCTGAGCTTGAGATATGTGTACAGAGCACTGCCGGATCCCCCACAATGGTTATCTGTACTTGATGAACTGATGTCACTCAAAAAGATTTAAAGTCGTGCTGGCCAAAGCGTGGCCGGCATGTTTTATTTCTTGTAACCTCTTGATTGGAACGTCAAGACCGGCAATAAAGAAAAAAAAAAAAGCGTCGGTGGTATAGTGGTGAACATAGCTGCCTTAAAGCAGTTGACCCGGGTTCGATTGACGGCCGACGCAGAATTTTCTTTTGGTGGCATCGTAGCAGAAATGGCAGAGCAGACCACACAGCTGATCTGAATGGGCATAACAGAAATACCGACGTCAAACTTCGCCTCCCCGTTCGGCGTTGGTGGTATAGTGGTTAGCATAGCTGCCTTCCAAGCAGTTGTCCCGGGTTGGATTCCCGGCTGACGCATAATGTTTTTTTTTGGTGGCATCGTAGCAGATTTAGCAGAGCAGATCGCTCAGCTGATCTGAATGGGCATAGCGGAAAAGCCGACGTCAAATGCCGCGTCCCCGTCTGGCGTCGGTGGTACAGTGGGTCTCTACTTCCGGCCACCGGCGTGTACGGACGAAGAATCATGAGCTCCGGCGGAGCGGCGATTGCGGCTCAGGCTGGCCGCGGTAACAGGCTTGATGGAAACGATGACAAGGAATATCGGATCATTTTGCCGCATCTGCCCACTGGACGTGTTGCTTTCAACACAGTTCTTTTGCACGGCGAGAGGAGGCGCTGCGGTAGCTCGAGGGAGTGGACGTGCTTCGCATGAGCTCCGCAAATTTCGACCAGCCAGGCCCGGTCATCTCAACGGATCTCCAAAATTCTTGTTAGCTTGAAGAGGAACAGAAGCGGACCACTTGGACAGCAAATCGAAGAGGTGGGCCCATTTTTGGGTTTTCTACCGGACTTTGCGTTTGCCGAGCGGCGGGGTGCGAGCTAAGCCTCGTTAGGCCTAGCGCGACAACGGGCGTTCGAGGACTCTCCGGCCTCGTCACGAGCGACGACGGCGATGGAGACGGCCCTCTACCTCGACAACCGACCCAACACTGAGAGGGCATCAGAAGCATCACCAAAAGATTTCATGGAAATCCAGGAGATAGAAGAAGATTGCCACGTCAGCACTCGGCCAGCAGCTGAGGTGGGAAACGCGACGATTTTTGCGTCAAACGAGGTCGCCATATTGGGCCCGCAGGGCTCGCAGAGCGAAATCGAGCAGGAAGACGACCAAAATTGGGAATTAGCCAGATCGAAACGCAAGAGCAAACCCCGCAAGGAACGGAAAAACCCCAGAGATCTCCCGCCACCCGCCCAAGCGGAATTAGGCGCGAAAACGCCGGGGGGCGCCTCGACGGCAGCTGGAATGCCAGCTGCGCTGAAGCAAGACAAGAAGGAAGCGGCGCGCCAGCCAGGCCCAAGATTGCCGCCGCTCCCGAAAAACGACTTCAAGGTGATCCTGAGACAGAGGGGCCTCGTGATACGATCGCTACAAACCCATCAAGTCGCCCGAGCCGTTGTCGCAGCGACCGGTGCAAAGTGCAAGAGCGAAGACATAATTATAAGACTACGAAACGGTTCGAACATCATCATACTCAGCACAGGCGATGAAGATACGGCCCAGAACGTAAGACGTATTACCCATCTTACGTTTGACAACAGAGCGTATGAAGTCAACGCCTACGTAGCAGCCCCCGAAGGCACTCAGAGAGGCGTGATCTACGGTGTAGAACCGGGGACATCATCTGCTGAACTCAAAGCCAACCTAAGGGTGCGGACGCAGGGAGTCAAGATCCACAGCGCCCGGATGCTTGGAAAGTCAAGTTCAGCCGTCATCACGTTTGACGGACCCACCACACCAAGACTAGTACTATACTACGGAGGAGAGATGTGGTGCTACCCATACCGCCCGACGCGGCAGATTTGCTATATCTGCTGTCAACAAGGACACAGATCGGACGTGTGCCCCAACCCGGGAAGCAAGGCCTGCAGACTCTGCGGAACGCAGAATCCAATGGAAGGACACTCGTGCACAACCAAGTGCCTGGTCTGCGGAGGCGATCACGCAGCCGGCACGAGGGAGTGCAAGCACTGGCTCAAGACGGCCGAAGAGCTGCGAGGAGGACCCACACGAGGCGGGCCCACACAGCGACAAAGCCGGAGGCGGAACCGAAAGGGAGGACGTGGACCAAGGTGGTTCAGCTCGGAGCGGACCGGGAGCCAGGCCCGGGATGAGGCGAGCCCGTCCAGAAGCCGGTCGCGGAGCCAGAGCCGGGGCCATAGTCGGACCAGAGACGAGCCCTACCCACCCTTGGTAAAGCAATGCGGAGACCCGGGACAACAAAAGCAACAACAGAAGAAAGGTGGAGTGAAGGTGAGCTGGGGAGCAGGCCCTCCCAAATCACTTTTTCCGCACTCGGGACAACAAAATCAAACAAACAATGAAACGAAAATCGCTGAGGAGAATAGGGCACTTAAAAAGGAGCTCGAACTCTGCCGCGAGGAAACGCGGAAACTTAAAGAATAGATGACCTCATAAAGGAAATGCAGCTGCAGAGACAGGGTTCGCCCCCGCGAATAATGAACCCGGCCCCGCAAGCGCCGGAACAGCCCTTGGAGCAGCACACACAACAACCACAAATTTTAGAGAGCAAATTGGAAAATTTTATGAGTATGATGCAAAACCAACTGATGCAATTGCAGCATAAAGTAGCGCTACAAGATCAAAATTTCCGAACATACGTTAAAAGCCAAAACACACAAAAAAACCACAAACGACGCCAGAGACAGGCTTTTTAATGAAAGAAGATTCGGGGCAGAAAACCAAAGTGGAAAAAGCAGTGACGCAACATGGCAGGACAGAACCAATTAGATATATGGCAGTGGAACTGCAGGGGATACCGGCGCAAGCAGGGACTCCTCCAGCAGTTCATCAATACCAGACACACACCTCCAGACATCATCATGCTACAGGAGACTAACACCACACCCACCCTGAAGGAATACACATGTCAGGAAAACGGACGCGTCGCTACCCTCATCAGCAATAAGCTGGTCACCATAGCACACAAAGAGATTGAGGGCACACAGATAGAACATATAATAACAGAAATTATACCCAAAAAGAAGCATAAGGCAAAGAGCACCTTCGTAGTTAACCTTTACAGCCCCCCAAAACAAAAGGGTGGCGATTTCATCAAGCTCTTTTCGGAAGCAAATAAACTAGCCAAGACGAACACCTTAGTAATCGCGGGTGACTTCAACGCAAGAAGCGCGAGCTGGGGGTACCAAAAAACAGAGAGAAAGGGGAAACAGATATGCGTGGCGGCGGAAAGCATAAACTGTGACCTCCTAACGGACGAAAATCAACCGACTAGGCGAGGTAACAGTGTGAGTCCAGATACCTGCCCTGACCTCACCTACATTAAAGGAACAAAGCAGGCCGAGTGGGAAAATCTGCTGGAAGACCTAGGCAGTGACCACTACATACTAAGAACGACAATTGAAGCAGCCAACGTAAAGGAGAAGATCGGAACGGCCCACCTTACCAACTGGGACACCTTCCGCAAACACTGCGAACAACTACAAGGGGAAATCACTTCCGTGGAGGAGTGGGGCCAACAACTGAAACAAATACAAGAACTCTATACGAAAGAAATAGATAGAACAGAACAAGTACCGGAAGTGGACAAGCGGCTGCTCGGGCTATGGGAGGCAAGACGCGGGCTCACCAAACGCTGGGAAAAGCAAAAGCTAATTAAAAAACTCAAAAAGAGGATCGCGGAAATCACGATAAAGGCAGAGGAGTACGCAACACAACTGGCCAGGCAGGCATGGCAGCAGTTCAGCAGCTCACTGAACGCCACGCTCAGCACGGCCAACACGTGGCGCATACTAAAGGCCCTCATGGACCCAACCAAGACAAAAACAGAAAGTGGCAAGGCAATTCAGAAATTGGTCCACCAGTAGGACGGAACAGACGAAGAACTGCTAGAAGCAGTCCGCATCAAATGCTACGGAAAGGACAACCCCCAGGGCTACGACGGGGAGTACCAAGGGGCGGACAATCCTGCAATGGACAGGCCGATCACGAGAGAGGAAGTCCAGGCGGCGATAAGAGCGACAACACGAAATACAGCAGCCGGCGCAGACAAGATCAAGAACGCATTGATTCGCAACCTCAGCGACGAGGCAATCGACCAGCTCATGGTGTACCTCAACATGCTGTGGGTAGAGGAGATGGTCCCGAAGGAGTGGAAGCACGCTGTCGTGGTTATGATACCCAAGCCCGGCAAGAAGCTTCAGATAGAGAACCTGACACCCATTTCCCTCACGTCGTGCCTTGGCAAATTGTACGAGAGAATCGTCACCAGGCGAATCCAACAATATCTAGAGGCCGAGGAGCAGTACCCGCACAGCATGTTCGGCTTCCGGGTGAACCTGTCAACGCAGGACGTCCTACTGCAGATCAAGGAAGAAATCATAGACACGGCACCCAGAACTGGCGAAAACATTATCATGGCCCTGGACATCAAAGGGGCCTTCGACAATGTTAGCCACGAAGCCATCATGGAAGGCCTAAACAACGCCAATTGCGGAAGGAGGACCCACGACTACGTAAGATCCTTCCTATCAGAACGCACAGCGACAGTGGGGTTGGGAGACCTGCGAAGCGACACCTTCACCACCCCACGAAAGGGCACGCCGCAAGGATCCGTAATCTCACCAGTGCTCTTCAACATTGCGATGATCGGACTGGCCAGAAAACTCAGCAAGATCGATGGCATCCAGCACGCAATGTACGCCGACGACATTACGGTCTGGACGAATCGAGGCTCGCTAGGACAAAAGCAAGAGAGACTGCAGGAGGGTGGACCTGACAGGAAGGTTAGAAGGCCAAAATATACCGGAAAGGGACATGATACGCATCCTAGGCATGTGGATCCAAGGAAGCAGAAGATGTACCCACACAATCAGTCTACTCAAGACGTCAACAGAACAAGTAAGCCGCATGATAAAGAGGGTATCGCAGAACCGAAGCGCGATGAAGGAAAGCGACACGATCAAGCTCGTCAAAAGCCTGATAGTCAGCAGAGTTACGTACTCGTTGCCATACCACCGCATGACCAACAAAGACAAAGAACAGACGGAGGCGCTGCTAAGAATAGCGTACAAGACGGCATTCCACCTACCAAAAAACACACCAAATGAAAAGCTGCTACAAATGGGCCTAAACAACACATTCGAGGAACTAACGGACGCCCAGCTAAGTGCGCAAATAGTCAGACTCCAACAGACAGTCACCGGCCGCAAGCTCCTAGAGAGATTAGGACACGACGTAGAAGGGATCGTAGATAGAACAGCCACCATTCTAGACGAGGTCCGCCAAACACTGGATGTCAGCCCCCTGCCGAGAAACATGGATCCCAACCTCCACGCCGCTAGAAGGCAGGCCAGGGCAGACTATGTGCAGCGGAACCTAGCCACAATGGAAAATACGGTATACACAGACGCGGCCCTATACCCATGGGACCGCAGGACCAGAAAGTTCAGAGTCGCGGCAGCAGTGGTAGACCACATGGGAGAACCAATAAGCAGTGCGACGTTAAGAAACTGTACGGTAACGGAGGGGGAGGAGGCTGCCGTAGCTCTAGCGGCCGCCGAAGGTTACCGTAGGAACAAGTCTCTCATAATCCTAACAGACTCCAAAGCAGCATGCAGGAACTACACACGGGGCAATATAAGCAAGGAAGCGCTGAGCATCCTCCTCGAAGCAAGGCTTCCAAATAAGACCTTAAGACACAGGATTTTCTGGATACCGGCACACACCGGGATAGAGGGTAACTCGAGGGTAGACAGCCTAGTTCGCGAGATCACGAACCGATCAGGGCAGTCAGAAGCCCTGGAAGACCCCATAATGGTGGAACCAACGTATACAGAAATACTAAACTGCCACAGAGGGCGGAGATTCAAATACCCACCACCCCACACATTATTAACACAGCACGAGGTGGTCTGCTGGCGGAGACTGCAAGCAGGGACATTCCACAATCTATACATGCTACACAAGATGTTCCCTACACAATACAGGAACACATGTCCGTGGTGCGGGGCAACCCCCACACTATACCACATCACATGGGAATGCGAACGAAACAGAGCCTTCTACAAACTAAATAACCCGAGTGCGGAACAATGGGAGGGTCTGCTGACCAGCAGCGAGCTCACGGCCCAAAGGGCACTGGTGCGGCACGCCTGCGAAGCAGCAAGACTCAGCGGTGCCCTGGAATAGGGGCGCCGACCTTGTGAAGAGGCCGAAGATATGAAGACATCGGCCCGCCGCTAAACCCAGAAACTTTTTAGAGCAATAAATGTTTTCTCTCTCTCTCTCTCTTGCACGGCGACGTAGGAGTGCGACCCTTTAGGGTTGAAGATTTCCGGGACGCCCTGGCCAAGACTGGTACGCTCCCAGACGTGGTGGCCTTGGGGGCGTACCAAATAAACCATGTCTGGGCGGTGACTTTGAGCAGCACTGAAGCAACCAAGCGGCTGCTAGTCTTCAAGGAGCTTCAAGTGAAAGGTCGACGGTGTATCATCATTGACCCGGAGGATCAACAGGTGAAGCTACGGCTCCACTGGATGTTGCATGGCGTGGCGAATGAGGATATCCGAACAGCTTTTGCGGTTTTAGGTGATGTGACCGAAGTGACCCGTGAGCGGTGGCGAGTCCAGGGCGTTCACGAAAAGGGCTCAACAACGAGAACCGTGTTCCTGAAGTTGAAGCCCAGGATGAAGATAGAAGACCTGCCTCACCAGATAAGAGTAGCAGGGGAGTTGGCCCTTGTTGTGGTGCCTGGGCGGCCAATGCACTGCCTGCGCTGCCGCGGGACCGGCCATGTGCGCCGGGAATGTAAGATTCCGCGTTGTTCGACATGTAAGCGTTTTGCCCACTCCGAGGAGGATTGCGTACGAACGTATGCAGTGGCTACTTCACCAACAGCGAGGGCGGACATGACGGAGTACCATATGGATGTCGCAGAGACAGAAGAGGCCGCAAAAGGGGTCGGAGAAGCTGAAAAGCTAGCAGCAACGACAGGCATGTTAGTGCCCTTGGGGGGTGGTGACGAGATACTCAGTAGACCAGACAAGGAAGTCACACTACCAAACAACGGACCATCAGAAGAAGGAAGGGTGAGCGATGCTGAGAGCTCAAAAAATTGAATTTCCGGAGTCTGCGAGCAGACAGGAAACCCTTGAAAAGAGCAGCGGCCGAGCGACCAACGTCCAAGACGCGGCGAAGCGTGCCCACGACGAGAGCACCAGTGAGACAAACAAGGCAGAGGCAGCTAGCAACGACGAGCCGCCGATCAAAACGCCAATAGGGCGACCTTCAAACCAAGACCGAATGTCTCGACGGACAGGAGAGCTGCCGAAAAGCCGCCCCTTCACAAGGTCTGCCAGTCCAAGCTCATGGCTCTGGCGTCAACTAAAGCGTCTAGCGCCATGCTAGACGTGAAAGGTAAGCACCATGCTCTTGGCCTCTTTTCACTCTAAGAAAATGGCTTATGTACTGTCACTAAAGATTGCGACCCTTAACGTGAGAAGTCTAGCAGCAAAAAGGAAGCAGAGCCAAGTCCTGCACCTTCTAAATGAAAATGACATCGACATACTTGGAGTTCAAGAGACAAAAGTCGAGGGCGAACAAGAGACCGAGAGCATGGTGCAACGTTTCACGTCACGGTTTTACGCAGCTGTCAGTCATTCAGTAGGTACTTCTGCTGGATGCGTCCTGTTTGTGAAGAAGTTGCCGGGTCTTGTAGTGAAGTCGCATGCTTCTTTTCCGTCGGGTCGGAGTATGGTCCTCGATTTTAGTTTTTGCTCGGCTGAGTGGCGTGCTGTTTGTATATATGCACCTACAGTAGTTGATGAGAGGGCTGCTTTGTTTGATTTTGTTGAGGAGTATTTAAACACGGATAAGAAACTTGTCTTTCTGGGAGATTTCAATTGTGTACTGAGCTTCGGTGACAAAACTAGCCATCGTACCGTCTTTGCCAGAAGTAACCAGGCTGCTCCGAAGGCTGGCGGAGCAAGCACGCGGCCGTGTGGCGGCGTTGCGCTCGCTGTGGCTTATCGATGCTCGTCAGCTCCGAGGGTACACCCGCTTACGTAACTTCGCACCCTCACTCTCGCCCATTGGATGATAAAAACTAGGCGCGTATGATGTGCAGGTTGCGGTTTCACGCGTGCGAAGCCTGGTTGTGCCCAGCGAGGGCGCTCAGTATAGCGACTAGGGCTATTTGCCCTTCCGGCAACTGCGGAAAACAGAAAAGCAGGTGATAGTAGACACGGTGAGCTCTTGTTGTTCGTTTCTAGGACGAATATGAGCTAGGTTTGCCAGACAGTGTCACCCTGAAATTAGGGTTCCGCGAACGAGAAAGCAATCATGTACATAGAATGGCTAAGCTTGAGGAAGATTTCATTTTAGTTCTTTACTTAAACCAAAACTTACCTACAAGCAAATGCAAAAATTTGTTAGAACCAATTATTGCACTTATTTTTAAACAGCCTCCCCAAGGGGTTAACACAATTTTGCGAGCCTAAAAGAGAGATAAGGTGGCTTGAAAAGGTTCACAATCTTTCCTATATCTTTGCACCAGAGTTACGACCCGTAATGTGGCCCTACGCAAAGCACCTTGGAGAAAGCATATTGAAATTTCGAAGTGCGTTATCCTTCTTTAATGCACAGAAGCATCAAACACGCAGAAAAGCGCAATACTGCTGGTGCGTTTCAGCAACGGATTGCAGAACACAAGCACGTATAATTATATAGCGAGAAACGCGACATAATATCAGCTTCAGGGAAGTTGCCGAGAAGAGCGAATAGCCCCGTAGCAATACTGAGCGCCTCGCTGGGAACAACCAAGCTTCGCACACGTGAAACCACAGCCGGCCCATCATACGCGCCTAGTTTTTATCATCCAACGGGCGAGAGTGAGGGTGCGAAGTTACGTCAGCTGTTGTACTCTCGGAGGTGATGAGCACCCGATAAGCCATAGCGAGCGCAACGCCGCCACACGGCCGCGCGCTTGCTCCGCTAGCCTTCGGAGCAGCCTGGTTACTTTTGCAAAGACGGTACATTTAGGGATAGTAGCACAGAG
Source organism: Amblyomma maculatum (assembly GCA_023969395.1). Taxonomy (NCBI): domain Eukaryota; kingdom Metazoa; phylum Arthropoda; class Arachnida; order Ixodida; family Ixodidae; genus Amblyomma; species Amblyomma maculatum. Next base: position 18,761 of record JAJIZL010033401.1, read on the forward strand.
GTGCTTTCGCGCTTGACTGACGAGTTTGTACTGGAAGACGTTGCAGATAGTGTCTCACGAGCAAGCGACGGGTTCAGTATATACGCATTTTCAGGGTGCTAGCCACGCCCGCCTTGACAGAATTTGGGTCCGCAGAACTGGCTCCAAAATGCCAGGATTATTATGTTTTGGCGGTAACCTACTCAGATCACTGCATGGTTCAGTGTACAATTGGAACAAGTAAGAGAGGTAGCGGTTTTAATTGGGAATTGTGGAAGTTCAATAATATACTGCTGAATGACGAGCAATTCACCAGACTTGTAGAAGAAGAAATTGTAAGATTTGTCAGGAGGACACCCACGAACTGGGTCAAGAATGAGAACTGTGTAAGAAACAAATTAAAATCAAAGCTATAGAAAAGGCCAGCTGCATACGGTTTCAAGAAAAACAAAATGAAATGCATTTAAGATCTTTGCTAGATAAATCGTTAGCCCTGGAGTGTAACACGCCAGGGTTATACATGGATGACGTTAGAAAAATAAAACAGACTTCAACTGAATGACGAAGACCGTTATCGCGGAACAGTGGTGCGTGCGAGAGCGGAAAAATTGGCCATGGATGAGACGCCAACCAAAAGATCGTTGGGAATAGAAAAAGCAAATGCAAGGCGAAATCACGTGGCAGAGGTAGATTGGGCAGGACGCACAGAAACCGATAGCGAAGGAATCGCGAAAGCTTTCCGGGAGTATAATGAAGAGCTATTTTCGTCCCGAGAGGTTTATTTGGACCGTTTTAATAAATCCTTTCTTGACGCGATGCCCAAAATTGATGACGAACAAAAAGAAAGACTGGAACGGCCAATAAGCGAAAAAGAAGTGCGGCAGGCAATAGAAAATTTAAACCCAGGGAAATAACCTGGGCCTGATGGCCTGAGTGCGGCTTTTTATAAAGCGTTCAAGGAACAGCTATCACCTTTGTTGTGTGCCTTATTTAATGAAGCGTATGAACTGAAGGCACTGCCTGCGTCTTTCGGATCGTCGCACACAGTACTCATTCCGAAAACCGACCAACCAGGCCGTTGGTCAGTTGGTCAACTGCTTAGGCAGTTGTCTTACAGGCCCATTGCTCTGACAAACGTTGATTACAAGATTTATATGAAGGTGCTTGCTGGCAGACTACAAACGGTTATATGCGAACTAGTGGGCCCTCACCAAACGTACGGTATCAAAGGGCGATCTATCTTTCAGAACATTCACAAAGCGAGAAGTGTGCTCGAATGCTGCGATGCAACTCATGCATGTGTTGCGTTACTGCAGTTGGACTTGGAGAAAGCGTTTGATTGTGTGGCACATACTATTCTGTTCAGTATATTAGACTATGTTAATGTCGGCTGTGTTATTAGAGAGGGAGTGGCCTTGGCGTACCGTAACTGCACTACGAGATTAATTGTCAATAAGTCACTGGGGGCCCCCATCAACGTACGACGTTCGGTGCGCCAAGGTTGCCCGCTCAGCCCTCTTTTGTTCGGCATTTATATTGAAACATTGTGTTTAAGCATCCTACAAAACAATGACATTGATGGTTTTCGACTGCAGGAGTCAGAAGTCAAATTACTGGCTTACGCAGACGACGTTGCGGTATTTTATGTGAATAAGGAGAGTATAAAGAGGACAGTGGATGTGGTAAAACATTTTAGCAAAGTCACAGGGAGTAAAGTTAACTGGGGTAAGTGCCTGGGATTTTGGCACGGAGAATGGCAGCTGACCCCCGACACTTTCGCTAATGTGTCGTGGGTTACAACGCCTGCAAAGTACTTGGGTGTGCCTTTGGAATTTTACAAGGAAAGCGAGCCATATTGGCTAGAGCAGGTCAAAGAAACCCGTGAAAAAGCGGAGAAATGGAAAAGCGCTCAATTATCAATATTTGCAAGAGCCGCAGTTCGCAACCTGTTTTTAATTAGTAAGTTATGGTATGTAATGCAAGTTTTGCATTGCTCCCGTGTAAATGTGCAAAAATTGCATCGAGTTTTTGCGGTGTTTGTTTGGACCTCGAGTTGGGAAAGGTGCAGTCGGACAAATTTGTTCCGGCAGGTGAAGCACGGGGGGCTTGGTCTGGGTCATTTGATTGTGCGACAGATTGTCAACCGGTTTATGTTTTTTAGGGATGCCAGTGATCCTTTCCTGCGCACAGTGTGTCAACAAAGACTCGGTCGTGCGTTGCCTGATTTCGTAGTTTATACTCAATGTATGCCGGGTTCTCTTTTTGGATTCTTTAGGGAAATTGTTGTGAGCGTGAAATTCTTAAGCGCACGTTTTTCGAAAGAGTATTTAAGTAATGTTAACAGGAGAACATTATACAAGGATGTTTGTGAAGCGGTGTTCCCGGTGCCCTTGCACAGAGCTTTATACTATGGAGGCCCAGGAAGTAATGTATTAAAACGCGTAAAGAAAATGCAAGTTGCTACGGGAGATAAAACGTTTTTCTTTATGCTACATACCGGTACTTTGTGTGTAAAATCATTTATGGAGGAAAAGGGTATGTTCCTACCGTGGGGGGCCCAATGTCTCATCTGCAAACAGCCAGAGACAATAGATCACGTGTTTCTGCATTGCTGGGAGGGGGTATATTTGTGGGATGTACTGCAAAGGACAATAAAAAAACAGTTGCCAGTTGATTCCCATGGCATTAGGTATTTGCCATTGGATAACAACGATGATATGCCGTTAGACTAGGTTATGTTAATGTGCCTCCACAGTATATGGCACGCACGAATGGCTGGTTATCCCTGCGATCCAAATGCACGGCCAGCCCGCATGTATTTCCGCGAAAGCGTGCAGCGATGGCTCGACACGCTTAAATTGCAACCATGTGCTCCTGAGTGGCTGTCAAGGCTGGAACCTTTGACGGTGCTCAAGGAATTTTAACATGACAATGCCTGCCCCTCAGTGGGTGTTAGGCAACGCGAACTAGCTTTGTGTACGTATATTATTCCTTTGTTCCTGTTGTTTTGAGTTCCAGTGCGGTGTATTAGTGTCAAAGTCAGGCAATAAAGAAAAAAAGAAAGTCGGTGGTATAGTGGTTAGCATAGCTGCCTTCCAAGCAGTTGACCAGGGTTCGATTCCCGGCCGACGCATAACTTTTATTGTTTTGGTTGCATCGTGGCAGAACTAGCAGAGCTGATCGCATAGCTGATCTGAATGGACATAGCGGAAAAGCCGACGTCAAATGCCGCGTCCCCGTTTAGCAACGTGCATACGGTATTGGTTCCCAAGACTGACTAGCCAGCCATGCTTTTAAAAGTTACAAGCTATACACCGGTCACGTTAACAAATGTTGATTATAAAATTCTGATGAAGGTGTTAGCTAAGAGATTGCAATACATTATAAAAGATATTGTTGGACCTCATCAATCATGTGGAATAAAGACCAGAAGCTAATTTAATAATATTCATGTAGCGCGTAGTGTGTTCGAGTGCTGCAATGCTCTAAACAGGAGAGTGGCCATGGTTCAAGTTGATTTTGAAAAAGCATTTGATCGCGTGTCTCATGAAATATTGTACTGTTTGTTGGAACATATGGGTGTTGGTGCCGTTGTACTGAAAGGAGTTGAAATGGCTTATGCATGTTGTTCTACACGCCTTATGATTAACAAAGTGTTATCTGAAAGAATTGATGTAAGAGCATCTGTGTGGCAGCGATGTCCACTGTCTCCTCTCCTCTTTGCTATATATTTGGAACCATTGTGTAGAATGGTAACTGCTAACGAATACATCCGTGGTTTTAAGTTGGGAGTATGTGAAGTGAAAATATTGGCATACGCTGATGATGTGGTGCTTCTTTGTGAAGACCACGAAAGCGTTTCGGAAGCTTTGAAAGTACCGTAAAGGTTAGCAGGCAGACTGGTAGTGCTGTTATTTTAAAGAAAAGTCTCGGAGTCTGGCACGGTGAATGGGAAGAGGAACCGGAAATTTTCTGTGGAGTAAGATGGGGCTACAAATCCCGGAGTTTATTTGGGAGTCCCATTAGACAAATACGGGGAAAATACGAATTACTGGAATGAAAAAGCGGAAGCAACACGGGAAAGGACGAAAGGATGGATGGGAGGTAACCTCTCTATTTTCGCCCTTGCGACTGTATGCAATACCTTTTTGGTGGCAAGAATAATGTATTTACTTCAAGTATTGTATTGTGCTCAAATCAATATCCAAACGTTCCATCGTGTATTTTCGGTCTTCATTTGGTCGTCCAACTGGGAAAGAATTAACAGAGATAATCTTTTTCGGCGAGTTAAAGATGGAGGGTTGTCTCTAATGCATCTATATGTGCGGCAGATGGTTTTAAGGTTTTGTTTCCTACGTGATCAAAAAAATGCATTCCTGAGAACCTTTATGCAAATCATGCTGTCCAGTGCAATTCCAGAGTTTATAGTCTCTTCATGCTCTGCTCGGGGATACACTGCGAGAAGTGGTGAGGTCGTTCAGGTTTTTGCGCGTGCGGTACTCTGTAGAGTATTTAGCGATGGTACCACCTAAGCGGCTGTACAAGGATCTTATTTCACAATTGTTCCCAGCTCCATTGTACAGAACCTTATACTGTGAAGGCCCCGGGAAAGACGTGCTCAAGCGAGTTAAAAACATGACTGTTGCACCGGGCGTAAAAACATTATTTTTTAAATTGCATACAGGAACCCTCCCAGTCAAAACATGGATGGAAGAAAAGGGCCTTTTTGCACCATGGGGCTCAAACTGTCTACTATGTAGGAAACCTGAAATAGTTGAGCACGTTTTCCTTGATTGTTGGGATGCGGTGTTTTACTGGGATGTGTTACAAAGGACACTTAAAAAAGAACTGCCATTGACGCCACGTGGAATTCGGTACTTGACAACTGTTATTAATGAATTTCAGTATGACCTCATCATGCTATTGGGCCTTCACAGTACTTGGAGGAGTAGGATGGCTTATAGACACTGTGATGTCGATGCACGATCTGTATGTGATTATTTTGTTGAACAACAAGTGTATAAACTAAAAGAAATTTTGAAGCAGCAAGACGCTGCGGAGGAGGTCTTGAGTCTGATGGGCGAACTTGTGGTAATGAAAGTCCATTAGACACAGTTGTCAGCCAAGGGGCATGGCAACCACGATCTTTTATTGATGTATTTGTACCAATTCATGCAATAAAGAAAACAAAATGCCTCGTCCCCGTCCGGCGTCGGTGGTATAGTGGGATTACACTTCCGGCCGCGCTAGCGAGCGGACGTGTTCAGCATGAGCTCCGTAGGAGTGGCTTCAGCGGCCCACTAGGGCCGCAGTAACAGGATGTTTGACTCTGATGAATCGGAATACCAAGTGCTCCTGCCTCAGCTACCAACAGGGCGAGTGGTTTTGAATGCCATGTTTTTGCATGCCGATGTGCGGGCAAGACCATACCGAGTTGAAAACTTCCGTGATGCATTGGCGAGCCTGGGCTTGCCATCGCCCTGAGGGCGTACCAGATGAGTCATGTATGGACCGTGACCTTCAGAAATGAAGACGGTGTGAAAAGGCTCTTGTCTAGGAAGGAGGTGACAGTGAAAGAAGGCCGCTGCCTTGTGGTAGATCCTGCCTATCGAGCTCTGCACATAGTTACATTGGATGCTTCACAACGTGCCGGACGATGACGTACGAGCGGCGTTTTTGCCGTATGGCAAAGTGACGGAAGCGTCCCGAGAACGTTGGCGTGTTCAAGGCGTGCACGACAAAGCATCCTCGACGCGCCTGGTGACTATTATTTTGAGGACAGGTGTGACGGAGGACGACCTACCACATCAGCTCCGTATTGCAGGTGAACTTGCTCTGGTTGTGGTGCCGGGCAGGGCCCCGTTATGCCTGCGCTGTCGCAATACGGGCCACATCCGACGCGAGTGTTGTGTTCCGCGCTGCGCTCTTTTCATCGTTATGGACACGAAGAGGAACTGTGCATGAAGACGTACGCTTCTGTAACACATAAAGTGGCAAAGGATGAAGTCACTGACATGCTCATGGACGAAGCAGACGTCGAGGAAACCTCTAAAGGAGCAGGACCAAATAATGAAGATGCGAAGCCTCAAGAGCAAAAGTCTGGAGTACAGCACGAAGCTAAGCCCAGTAATTCTCCGGGTGCCCCGGCTTCTAAACTAGAGCCGCCTTCAACACACTCTGAGAGCGATGAAGGACCTTCAGCTTCAAAAGGCAATGAAATTAAGGCTGAAATTGAACCCATATTTTTAGTTCTGTGCAATAATACTCGACATAAGCTATCGAATGATATGTAACTTGAGGTTGTATTTTAATATATATATATATATATATATATATATATAT
>JAJIZL010033401.1:25181-57894 GCA_023969395.1 Amblyomma maculatum
ATATTCGCAATTAACAAATTAGTAATAATTAATTATCGACTCCCATTATTTACATGATATAATACTTTTGAAAGGGGGTTTTTACTGTGCTTTAACAGGCATAATAGCCCTCTCGAAGTTGCACAGCGAACCACGCAAGAATACAGCCAGTCTAGGCCTCCACAAGCGAGCTCGCGCAGCGCATCGGCACTTCGTTGTCCTTATCCTCGTCTTCGTGATATTCTCGCTTAGTTCATCCTTATCTTCGTAATATCCTCGCGTAGTTCACTACAAGAGGAGCGGATCGTAGTACGTTTTGAGGCGTCTCACGTGCACAGTTTCGCGGCCGCGATGACGTATGTCCGAAGAGGGAGTAAGTGGCTCCACGATGTAATTCACAGGGGAGGTTTGGCGGATAATGCGGTAGGGGCCGTGATACTCGGTTCGAAATTTTGGTGAAAATCCCGGTGGGGTGCCAGGAACCCAGAGCCAAACAAGAGATCCTGCAGGAAAAACGTGTGGCGTCTGATCTTTGTCGTGGTGATGCTTTTGGCGCCTTTGAGATTCCGATGTAACACTCCGGGCCAACTGGCGGCATTCCTCCGCATGTTTGGCAACGTCTGAAAGGAGAGTACACTCGGAGGAGTCGGGACGATATGGTAAAATAGTGCCCATCGTGGACGACGCCTCACGCCCATAAAGGAGGAAGAAAGGGCTAAATAAAGTGGTTGACTGCGTGGCGGTGTTGTAAGCGTGTGTCACGAAAGAACAGCGTCCCAGTTAGTCTGATCGGTGGCAGCGTACATCGTCAGCATATTTCCGAGAGTACGATTGAAGCGCTCAGTCAGCCCGTTAGTTTGAGGGTGGTAGGCTGTTGTGGTCCGATGTATGATGCGACATTCGGCTAGTAGAGCTTCAACAACGTTGGAAAGGAAGACGCGTCCTCTGTCACTCAGCAGCTCTCGAAGCGCGGGGTGGCGAAGAACAAAATGATGTAACAAGAACAGGGCAACTTCACGGGCAGTAGTGGCGGCTAAAGCGGCGGTCTCGGCATACCGGGTCAGGTGGTCGGTGCTGACGATAATCCACCGGTTCTCAAAAACCGTGCAGTGAAATGGCCCGTAAAGGTCAACGCCAATGCGGTCAAAAGGGTGGGCCGGGCATGGAAGTGGTTGTAAGGGGCCAGAAGAACGAGATGTGGATGACTTCCGGCGGTGACAGGCGATGCAGGAGCGGACGTATTTGCGAATATAACCGTACATGCCGCGCCAATAGTAGCGTTGAGAAATTCTTTGAAACGTCTTAACTACACCAGGATGGGCACACTGAAGGTCGGCATGGAAAGAGGCTCAAATTTGATGTCGTAAATGGCGGGGAATGACGAGAAGCCACCGTCGACCATCAGTCATATAATTGCGGCGGTAGAGAAGACCGTCTCGTAGGGCAAAGTGTGGTGCTTGACGGCGCAAAGTCCGAGAAGGCGCAGCGTTTGGAGTAGTGGACACGATGTCGATAATAGATGCGAGCCACTGGTCTTTGCGCTGCTCCGCAGGCATGTCAGCGATGGTTAGAGAGGAGAGGACGGGATCAGCCTCCGTGGAGCAAGCAGGTTCGTTGGAGAGGGAGAACGAGACAGAGCGTGGGCGTCCATGTATTTACGGCCAGAACGATATTTAACGCGGATATCAAATTCCTGAAGGCGCAGAGCCCATCGTGCGAGACGGCCGGACGGGTCTTTAAGAGAGGACAGCCAACGTAACACGTGGTGGTCCGTGACGACGTCAAACTGGCCACCGTAAAGGTAGGGTCGGAATTTCGCTAATGCCCACACAATTGCCAAACACTCCTTTTCCGTAACTGAGTAGTTGCATTCAGCTTTAGAGAGGACACGACTCGCGTATGCGACGACATATTCGTGAAAACCGTTATTCCGTTGTGCCAAGACAGCTCCGAGGCCAACGCTACTCGCATCAGTATGGACCTCTGCGGGTGCTGTCGGGTCGTAGTGGCGAAGGACTGGCGGCGAAGTCAAAAGACGGCGCAATGCGTTGAATGCTTCGTCGCACTCGACTGACCACGCAGTTAGGTCACTGTTTTCTCCGAGTAATTTCGTCAGGGGTGCAATTATCGAAGCAAAATTCTGCACGAAGCGCCGAAAATAGGAGCATAGACCTATGCAGCTTCGAAGTTGCTTGAGCGAAACCTGCTTAGGAAACTCGGCCACTGCTTGCAGCTTGGCCGGATCAGGGCTAAAACCTTGCTTAGAGACGATGTGCCCCAAAATAGTGAACTCCCTGGCACCGAAGTGACACTTCTTGAGATTCAGTTGCAGGCCGGCGTCAGTAAGACAAACCAAAACTTGCCGCAAGCGCTCTAGGTGCGTGGCGAAGTCGGTGGAAAAGACAATGTCGTCCAAGTAGCAGAGGCAGATGTGCCACTTGAACTTCCGCAAGATGTTATCCATCATCCTCTCGAATGTGGCGGGCGCATTGTACAGACCGAAGGGCATCACATTAAATTCATAGAGGCCATCCGGCGTCACAAATGCGGTCTTCTCTCTGTCACAGGCGGTCATTGGCACTTGCCAGTGACCGGAACGTAAATGATGAGACGAAAAGTACTCGGCACCTTGGAGGCAATCAAGAGCGTCGTCTATACGCGGAAGGGCGTAATTGTCCTTGTGGGTAATTTTGTTGAGGCGCCGGTAATCGATACAAAAGCGAAACGAATCATCTTTATTTTCCACTAGCACCACTGGTGAAGACCAGGGGCTTTCAGATGGATGGATTACACCACGTTGTAGCATGTCATCAACTTGCTCATTGATCACGCGACGCTCTGCCGCTGACACACGATAGGGGCGCTGTCGAAAAGGCGAGTTAGAGCCGGTCTGAATGTGATGCGCGACTGTGGAAGTACGGCCGAGAGGTGTGTGGGCGGCGTTGAAGGCGAAGCGAAATGTCTGTAAAAGGGCCACAAGCTGAGTCCGGTAGGTGGAAGGAAGAGCGTCATCGATGGCGGTTCGAAAGAAGTCGTCTGGCAACGAATCAGGCGTCGAATCGGACTGCAAAACATCGATGTAGTTACTACGGTAGGTCTCGGAGGCGTCCAGGTCAGAGAGGAGGTGGGCTGGTTGAATAGAACCGGGCGATTTCCCACGTAGCAGAGTAATCGGGCGCGGAGACTGATTGTAGATGAGTGGCTTCGTGAAGCCACCGTGAACATCGAGAACTGCCGATGGCAGCGGCAGGTGCTTGCGATGGATGAAGGATGCAGACGGCGTAAATAAAACACTAACGGCTGGCACGGCAGGACACGAAAGAAGCACAAGGGCACAAGCCTCTGGTGCTACGTCGACATCTTCAGTGATGGTGAGTATTTGAGGAGACACTGAACGGTTGTCGTTGGGCAGTGCGTCGCACAGTGCAGAACATTCTACTTCAGCTCGGGCGCAATCGATCACGGCGTTATTTTTAGACAAGAAGTCCCATCCGAGGATCACGTCGTGGGAACAAGATGACAAAACTACGAACTCGACACTGTACAAAATACCTTCAATGACGACACGCGCTGTACATGCTGCTAAAGGTGCAATCCTCTCTTCACTGGCAGTGCGGAGCGACAAACCGTTAAATGACGTCGTAACGTTTCGTAATCGTCGGCAGAGTTGATCATGAATCACTGACACTGCAGCACGCGCATCGGCCAGCGCATATACGGACAGACCATCGATAGCGATCATTATAACATTAGCGGGCGAAATATGAGGCCTTGAGCTTTTCGAAGAGCACGCAGTTCTTGCCTCATGAACCGCGGAGCTTAGTTTCTCTTTTCGGCAGGTGGTGGTCGCCGGCGCATTGGTGACAGTGACCGGCGACGCGGAGGAGGAGAACGATGGGTTGTATACGAACGCTGTTCTGTGGCATACGCAGGCGGAGAGTGGGCAGAACGAAGCAGCGGTGGGGAGTAATCAAAGGACGCAGGCTCGGCCATGCGACGACATCGACGGGCCACTTGTCCAGCGAAACCACAGTAGTAGCAAATAGGACGATTGTCCGAAGAAAGCAAAGGGTTGTAATAGCGCGGAGTGGGAGGATGAAGCGGGGCCGTTTGAGGAAGCGGTGTAGGGCGTAGGACAGGCTGCATGGGTGGTGACGGCTCAGGTGGTGGCCCCGCAGGCACAGCCGCGTAGGTCAAAGGGGCTGGAACAGCAGGTTGACTATACTGGACTGGTGCTCCGACGTATTTTAAAGGAGCAATAGAAGGAGCATCAGGAAGCGTGGGGAGTGCTTCCGCAACTTGTTCGCGGATGACTTGCTGCAACTTTGGCACTAAAGAAGTGGGAGCGTCAGGACGTTGGCGAACGAGGGATAGTTGACGGGCAACTTCTTCTCGAATGAACTGCTTTATGTGTGGCAGCAAGGTCGACTGGTCTGCGTCAGGTGTTAAAGCTGCAAGCTGCGCCGGGTGTGAGAGCGAAGAGCGAGTGATGTTACGGCGCTTGCGTAATTCGTCAAAGTTGTGGCATGCGTTGATAACGTCTACGACGGTGGCTGGATTTTTAGCCAGAAGCATCTGGAACGCGTCATCATCAATTCCTTGCATAATGTGATCAATCTTGGTGCTCTCTGACATTGAAGCGTCCACGCGCTTGCACAGGTCCACGACATCTTCAATATAGCTGGTAAAATTCTCGCTAGGAAGCTGTGCACGGCAGCGCAGGCGTTGCTCAGCGCGCAGCTTGCCGGCCGGCCGAAGATATCGGCAAAACTAGTTTTGAAAGTAGGCCACGATGTCATATCGGCCTCGTGGTTGCGGAACCATAGGTTTGCAACGTCCGTTAGGTAGAAAATGACGTTATTGAGTTTTTGGTTGTCGTCCCAGTGGTTGTGAATACTGACCAGCTCATATGAGGCCAGCCAGTCTTCCACGTCGTGGTCGCCGGTTCCGCTGAAGATAGGAGGATCACGCTGGCGCTAAGCTCCAGCGCAGAATACGGAGGATGAGGGGCCGGTTGGACTCGGGTGGTAGCGTCGGTCATGACTGTTGTCGGGAGTGTGCGGCTGCGGAGCTCCAGGGCGGCAGGAAATGCTCACCTGCACCAAGTGAAAGGGGGTTTTTACTGTGCTTTAACAGAGATAATAGCCCTCTCAAAGTTGCGCGGCGAACCACACAAGAACACGGCCAGTCTAGGCCTCCACAAGCGAGCTCGAGCAGCGCAGCAGCACTTCGTCGTCCTTATCCTCGTCTTCGTGATATTCTCGCTTAGTTCATCCTCGTCTTCGTAATATCCTCGCGTAGTTCACTACACTTTAAATAAGTTTTGCAACCATGCATATTACATATTTATTTACAATTAAAAAGAGGGCAATACTTATTTGAAAAGTACTATTAGCTAGTCCAGCGCAATTACTATCCAACAATTTATGACTTGAAGGTGTAGCAAAATATTCATTCGCCATTTACAAATTAGTGACAACTCATCATTACCAACAATTAGTACAGTGTAATCGTGTGTGATATATCATTAAATGTAGCATAATGTTCAAATTTATTCACACTGAGATAATTCACAGTAGATGTTCATGGTCTCCGATTTTTCCAGTGCAAGTATACTAATGGTAGAACACTTGCTGCCATTAAACTTTGTATTCCTTCTTTCGAAGAGTTTGCATTGAGGAGAGCAATCTTTTCTAGAAAAGTAATGAGTTTCGCCACAACTGCACAAGAGAAGCGGACTGAGAAGCAAGATCTCGCCACGGTAGAGCGCGGCATCTCAACGCTTCGTGGACATAGGTCAGAATAACGGCGCGGCGAGAGAGCCACGGAACTCGTTGTTTGCGTCTCGATGCACGCCTGCCTATGAACGTATGTTGGAGGAAGGTAGCAGGGCGCCAGCATCTGCAAACGCGCGCCAATCGTGCATGTGGTGAGCGCCGAGACCGGCGTTGCGAACATCCTCAGTGAGTGAGTGAGTGAAAAACTTTGAGTAGTGATAAGGGAGGGGGATGCGTAGGTGGGCGTTCCTAGTCCAGGACTCCAGCGGCTGCCGCTGCTATCCGCGCCAGCGTCACGAGTGCTCGTTGGGCCTATAGTCCAGAGCTGGATAGGGCAGCCTCCCACCCCTCAATTGTTGGCAGTGTATTTGTGTCATATGGAGGCCCCAAATGCAAATATTGCGGGGAGAAGGCAGACCTGCACCACATGGTGTGGACCTGCCCACACAGTCCTTCAGATGATCCGAACATCCTACGAACAGCCAGTGTCCAGACGCCCTCTTTCGTAGAAAGCGGCAGCGGCGAAACAAACGGACGAACGCCGCACATAGTGTTCAGAAGGCGTGTTACTTGACAGCGCGAGAGGGAGGGAGAAAGCTGTCGTCACATATGGCACCCTCGCGCCAAGCGCCGAGCAAAGATAGCAGCGCCGCGGCGCGGCCCGGCAGCCGCTCCGCATACCGAAGCCGTGGGCCGTGTATTTTTGAAAACCACTGTACCTACGCTAGCATTGCCGGACCTGGGAGCAGCGAAGTCTCGTCCGAGTTACTAATGGATGAGGTGGATGCGGAGGAGGCTGCTGACATTAGAGGCCAGTCAGCGAAACAGGACGCGCATTCCTTGACCGTTTTAACAAAACATAAGGTGACGGTCTCCAGTGAAAAGAATGAAACTCTGCAAGTCTTGCACGTTCCATCACAGGACCATGAAGGCGGGTCAAAGGAAGCGTCAGAAGATGTAAACGATTTTTCTGACGCTGAGGAGCATCTCAGTACTGAGCCTCCCTGTACTAATGCCATGGAGGTTGGGCCGGAGACAGCGGCCTTAATTGCTGCGAAACGTCCGCACGAGGAAAGTGTCGAGGAGACTCAGCTGCCAGGTGGTATTTGTGGTGAGCCGGCGCCGAAAACTGCGGGCATCCGAAGATCAACGTTGAGACCGAAACCGAACTTTTCGGCCGACAGGCGGCAGGCGCGGAAACCGCCTCTGTAGTTTTGTGGTGTCCTGAACGATTTCTGGGTAGAAAGTTTCTGCAACCAAGCGGTGTTTGTGGGAGAAAAAAATGAAAGACGGTGCTTGAAATTCGTTTGACTGCATCCCAACGTTCTGCTGGGAGGACATTACATGCATACATACGCCGTTGTTCGTCAGAAGCGGAGGCCACGCAACCATGAAGGTAGGCATCATTCGGGTACGGGTGTCTCTTTCTAATACATGACTCTCAAGCTTAATTCGCCGTTACACGTAGCTACTTTGAATGTCAGAGGGCTGGGAGCGAGAAGGCGACAACGCCAGCTCAGTCCCCTCCTTTTCGATAATGATATAGATATAGCACCTGTGCAAGAGTCAAAGATTGAGAGCCAAGAAAGCACTGGCCGCATGGTGGCTTCTTTTCAAACAAAATTTTATGTGTGTGTATGCCATTCTGTTGGAGTATCGGGTGGATGCCTTTTATTTATACGTAACAGGCTGGGAGTTAGCGTAGAGTCCGTTTCTGCCTGTCCAAGTGGTCGGCTATTGGTTACTGATTCTACCTACTCGAATTTATGCTGGCGTGTTGTGTGTGTGTATGCTCCCAATTCAGAATGCGAGCGCGAGTTGTTTTTCGAGTCTATTGAGTTGTGGTTGAAGGTCGACAAAATCTTGCTTGTACTTGGTGACTACAACTGTGTGTGCGCAGCTGTGGACCGAGCGGCCAAGTGTAAACCTCGAAAAGACAGAAGCTCCGAGCTGTTGAATGCACTTGTGCATGGGTATGGCCTTGAGGATGTTAGTAGTGTGTTCTCCACTGGAAACCAGTCAAAGTTTACGCACTTTCAGCTAGATAGCCATACTAGATTGGACAAGATGTATGCCTTGGTTGATCTTGTTTCCCTATGTACTGAATATGAGGTCACACCTGTGTCTTTCAGTGATAATTGTCTCGTGAGTGCAGTGTTTGTAGGAAAGGAAAAAAATCGCGCTTTAACTGGTACCTATGGAAACTGAATGCCACACTTCTTGCCAATGACCGGAAGTTAAGACCGAGTTTGAAAGTCCTCTGGCTATGCGATCAGTAAGTTTCGCCGCGGAATGGGACAGCTTCAAAAAGTGGGTCAAATTGAAAACCATAGAAAAAAGTAGTAAAGAGCGGTATAAAGAGAAAGAAAAAGAAAAAAAAATGACTGGACAACTTGAGTTTCTGTTTTAGTATGGAAAGTAATGTGCCAGGGAATTTCGCCAGTAAAATACGAGAGCTTAAACGTGAGCTGGAAACAATCTACAGCGAAAGATACACAGCGGCTGTCATACGTGCAAGGGCTGAAAAACTTCGGGCTGGAGAAGTGCCAACAAAATGAGCGCTAGCAGACGAGAAAAGATACGCCTGCCAGACAGAAATTAGGAGTATAAGGTATTCCGGCCATATGACTGAAGATGCTAAAGATATTCAGCGTGTGGTAGCAGAGCACTTCGAAGAACTGCTTAGCGCTAAGCTTGTGACTGTAGGCAGCTTTCAAACAGATTTTGTATTGGGTGACGAAAGTAAAGCGTGCCTAGAAACACCAATAATGTTGCAGGAGATAGAATCTGCAATAGATGACCTGACACCTGGGAAAGCCCCTGGGCCGGATGGTCTAAGCGCTGTCTTCTTTAAAACTTTTCAGCAGTATGCGGCTCAGTTTATGCTCGATGTAATCACTGAAGCTTATGAACGTAATACTGTTCCATTGTCTTTCACTAGATCGCACATTGTTCTAATACGTAAGACAGAGGATCCGGAGAAACGACTGTTGGTGGGGTCACATCGACCGATTAGCCTCACCATTGTTGACTACAAGGTGTACATGAAGGTTTTTGCACGTATTTAGATCCACTTTGTTTGGCTATCATTGATAGCGATCGCATTTTAGGGTTCAAGATGCAATCAGCACACGTGAAAATGCTAGCATACGTTGATGACATAGCAGTGTTTAGTGCAACCAGAAAGAGCATCTGTGAAGTCACGGGGGTCGTTCAAACATTTTGTTATCAAACCGGATGTAAGATCAATTGGGAGAAAAGCTCTGGGTTTTGACATGGCGATTGGGACATGGCACCTGATTTCTTCTGTAAGCTGCGATGGTCTGCATTCCCAACTCGATATCTAAGCGTGCCTTTAGATTGTTATCGAGATCCCAACGTACACTGAATGGACGAAACTTCCAGAGCGAAAGAAAGAGTGGATGCGTGGCAAGGAAGGCAACTCTCAATGTTTTCGCGCGCTTCTATTTGCAATGTTTTTCTTATTTCGAGGCTGTGGTAACTCATAAATGTGTTTTGTGTCTCACGAACCTCAATTCAGAAAATGCACCGCGTTCTTGCTGTTTTTATTTGGGCATCCACATGGGAAAAAACCACCCGGACGAATTTGTTTAGTTCTGTTAAAAGGGGCGGGCTTGGCCTTGCACATTTGTTCTTGCGTCAAGTGGTTTCGCGATTTATATTCCTTCGCGATCAAAAAGATATCTTTCTAAGAACGGCAATGCAAGTGCGATTGCAGAGGCTGCTCCCTGAATGGATTGTGTCTTATGAAAAGATGCCTGGTACTGTGACCGGCTACCGGCGCGAGGTTGTTTTTTCTTGCAAGTTGCTGGAAGTGCGATTTTCTTTTGATTATCTTTACAATGTTCCCAGGAAAAAACTATATAAGAATCTCATTGACGTGATGCTGCCGGTGCCTTTTTTGTCGGGCATTACACTGTGGAGGCCAAGGGCAGGACATTTTGAAAAGAGCTAAGAAGATGCCGGTGAGGCCATTTGCTAAAACGTTCCTTGTCAAACTTCACTCTAATACGCTCTGTGTTAAAACCTGGCTGAATGATAAAGGTCTCTTCGTCCCATGGACAACAAATTGCCTGTTGTGCAAAAAAACGGAAACAATTGAGCACGTTTTCTTACAGTGTTGGGGTGCTGTCTTTCTATGGGACGTCTTCCAAAGGACAATTAAAAAGGAACTTCCCTTAACGCCTTACGGTATCAGATTCCTACCAGTGCAGAACGCTGATGCACCTTATGATTTAATTATGCTTCTTGGCCTCCATAGTTTGTGGAAAACATGAATGCATGTGCGTCACGCAGATATAAATACACGATCTGCGCGTGAAAACTTCATTGAAAGTGCGGTGTAAATACGTGAAACTTTCAGGATGCAGCAGAATCCACCACAATGACATTGTCTGTTTGATGAGTTGGTGCACTTGAAAAGATTTTGGCAGCGTACGCGTTAGCTCAAGTGTAGTTGAAGGGTTTTATGATGTATATTTTTTTTGTTTCACGGCAATAAAGGAAAAAAAAATGAAGCGTTGGTGGTATAGTGGTTAGCATAGCTGCCTTCCAAGCAGTTGACCCGGGTTCTATTCCCGGCCGACGCAGCATTTTTATTTTCTTTTGGTGACATTGTAGCAGTATTAGTAGTACACATCACATAGCTTATCTCAATGACATACCGAAATAGCCGACGTCAAATGCGACGTCTCCGTTGCACGTCGGGGGTAGAGGGGTGAAGCTTGGAGAAAAACGATTTCACGGTCGGTTTTTCCGGCATCTTCCTAACTCTCTTTGGGACATCTTGTCCTGGGCCTCCAAATATATGCATCGGAATAGAGGTACGGCTACAAATAGGTTGAACAAGTCCTTATACAACGTTTTCCTTGATGCAGTACTAAGCTACTCAGCCGAGTGTACTTTTTTGACTGGCAGTAAAGAAAAAAAACGTCTGTGATGCCACTGTCATCACAAGGGGGTCGTACCCGCTGCTTCAGTGGCGCGGGTAGTGTTTCACGATGCTCTCCGCTACAAAGGTTCAATCGGCCTGAGGCCGAGAACTGCTCAGGTTAATGCCAGCGGTAATGATTACCATGTTGTCCTTCCCCGTTTCCCATCTAGTAAGCTTGTCGTCGATTCTGGTTTTCTACATGCTGACCTCGCCGGTCGCCCTTACCGTAACCAAGACTCAGAGACGCCCTTCGGAACGTGGTGGATTTGGAAGAAATAAGCTCTATCGGACAATTTCAAATGTCGCATGTCTGGATGGTTACATGTAAATCGGCGCTCTCTAAAGCAAAACTAGTCTCATGTGGAGATTTATTGGATAAGAACCATCGCTGTGTTGTGGATCCAGAACCGAAGGAGATAAAGGCGAAACTCTCTGCTGCTTGAACGCTTGGATGACTCCTTTATTTGTGAAGCTCTACACGCTTATAGCAAAGTCACCTCGATTTCGAGGGAAAACTGGAAAGTTGCCGATATGGAGCAGATGAAGACGCTCAGCCGAGATGTGACTTTGACTCTTGCCGAAGGGGTTAGCGTTGGTGACGTTCCACATCAGCTAACTGTGTGTGGAGTGCAGAGCATCGTTTTGATACCTGGCCGACCACCTCTCTGTCTCCGCTGCAACCGTGTAGGACACATTCGTCGGCACTGCCGTACGCCGCGTTGCGAAGATTGCCGGCGTTTCGGCCACACAGAAGAGGAGTGTGTGGTTACATACGCGGACAAGCTTCGGCACCGAGTCCGGCCTCCTGACGAAGCATTACGGGAGCACATCATGGACGCGTCTGAGATAATTGATGCGTCTGGCGACCTTCCTGTCGGCGTCGTGGCCGAGTCCTCAAGTGCTACTCCACAGGATATTGAGGAACAAAATACTGCTCATGCGTCCGAGGGTAATGAGAACAACTCAGCGTCTCAGGTCTTGGACGAGATGTCGTGTCAAGCTTCGGGCAAGGAGCCAAGCGCAGACGATCCACCGATTGTTCCCGAACACCCAGCGAATTTCACCGCGGATATTATGACCCTTGTGGCCGTTGCTGTGCAACAACGTCCAGACCAGGGCCAAGTTCCTGTGGCTGACGGGCTCGCGGCTGCCGACGAGCCAGTCTTGAAACGCCGTGCATCATGTGCCTCCGAGTCCAGTGAGGAGGACGATCAAGCTGGCAACAAGCATCGTCGTCGCGGTCGAGCGTCGAAGCACAAAGGGAAGTGCCGGCGTTCGCTGTAGAGGAGGCCTGGCGGTGGTTCGGAGGCGGCTCCGTCTTCCGAGAGGCAAATGGAATTGTAGACAAAACTATGTGCTGTCACCATGGCGGTCTCTGAAGAGATACTGCTTGCAACTCGCAATGTACGGGGTCTTAGGTCTCGCCAGAGACAGATGCAACTTCGCCGACTTTTGAACAGCAGGCGTCTAGATATTGTGGCAGTTCAAGAGACGAAGATAGAGAGAGAGGAGGAAACCGAGAGGGCGCTACAGCCCTTTTTGGCAGATTTTAATGTCATTGTTGCGCATGCTGTGGGCTTGTCGGCAGGTTGTTTTCTGTTTCTGCGAAAGACGCTGCCTTGTACTGGCCTTACTTATAATATCGACGCCGAGGGTCGGTTGATATGTTGCGATCTTCTACTCTTTAGGAAGCCATGGCGGATAATTAATGTTTATGCTTTTAAAACTGTGACACAGCGCATAAGTTTCTTTGAACACACAGCCAGCTTACTTGACTGTGACCGACATCTTGTGCTAACGGGTGACTTCAACTGTGTTTGCAACCCCATAGATTGTTCTAGTCCAGACGCACGCAGTGACAGGAGTGGGGAACTTTTGTTCCGTGTTACAGAAGATGCGGGACTGGTTGATACAGGGGCGTCCTGCGTGCTTTTAGATCACTCACCCACATTCAGGGGCATTCTCACGCTCGTCTAGACCGGATCTATACATCTTGTACATTAGTTTCCCGCTGGCTTGTTTGCGAAACTATACCGGTTTCGTTTTCTGATCATAGCATGGTAGTAGCCCGGCTCGGTGGCAATGACCATTCAAAGTTTAAGCCGCAGTGGGAACTTTGGAAGTTAAACTCATCGCTGGTAAATGATCAAGAATTCATCATTCCAGTGCGCTCACAGCTCCAATCATGTTTTTCCAGAAATCTACCATTGTTCGCCGCTTGGGAAATGTTCAAGCAGGAAGTACGTGCGATAGCAGTTGAACTTGGCTCAATTAAATCTTTCTACAGGAAACATCAGCAGGAGACACTTAACAAAAACTTGTGTAACCTGTATGAGCTAGAATGTGAATCCCCTGGATCATATACGGACGAAATTGCTAGTGTCAAAAGTGAGTTACAAAGGAATGATGCCGAACGGTACAGGGGTGCCTATATTCGATCTCGTGTCAAGCGTGCTTTGCACTGCGAACGGCCGACGCGGCAAGCTTTGCTTGATGACCGTCATCATGCGACTGCAAAGCTGATTCCGGGAATTATGCGTATGGCACATTGGTTACGAGTACGAATGAGGTTACGTCCGCATTCGTGGATTATTACTCGATGTTGTCTAGTGCCACTCCTCCTGTAAGAAATTCTAACTTCTCGCGTTTCCAATCCCTGGTGACCCCTTTATCAGAAGATTATTGTTCTGTAATTAGTAGCTCTTTCACGCAGCAAGAGGTAGAAGTGGCAATAGATCAATTACCTCTCTCAAAAACGTCTGGTCCTGATGGCATTTCCTCTGAATTTTACAAAGCTTTTAAAACTGTTCTTGCTCCTATCCTGTTAGATGTCTTCGCGATAAGCTTTGATCTAGAAGCCCTTCCCGAGACTTTTACAAAATGCCACACAGTCCTAATTCCAAAGAGTACTGATGAAGAAAAATTGCGCTCAGTGGAAGGCTATAGACCAATCACACTGGCAAATGTGGATTACAAGATTTTTGCCAAAATTTTATCAAATCGCCTACAGTTCGCAACGTCAGTTCTCATTGGCCCTCACCAGACGTGCGGCTTGAGGGGCCGAGCCGTAGAAAGTAATGTGCCGTCTGTTGCAGAAGTTTGCAGCCCAACGCGCCGGGCGGAGCAGCAGTATCGCTCCCGAGAGGCGGCGCTGCCACCTGCCGGCCACCTGCCGAGATCAAGAGTCGGCCCAGACCTAGTGCTTCACCTTGTCGACTCATAAATAAAGTTTGTACCACCACCTGCGCCCGCCGGCCCTGCCTGGTGACATAGCTATAAAGAGCGAGGAGGCTTGTTCTCTTTGCCTCATCTCGCGGTTGATATCGCACATCTTTGCTCTCAGCCGCGGTATGAGGGGAAGAGAACAAGCCTCCTCACTCTTTATAGCTGCGTCACCAGGCAGCGCCGGCGGGCGCAACGCCGCCTCTCGCGAGCTCTACTGCTCCTCCGCCCGGCGCGTTGGGCTGCAAACTTCTGCAACAGACGGTACGTATTGCGCGCACAGTCCTCGAATCGTGCTCCTGCTCTCATGATCAGGTTGATTTACTTCAGGTCGACCTCGCAAAAGCATTTGATCGAGTTCGTCATTCTTTCCTGTTTTCTGTTCTGGAACGAGCGAACGTTGGTTCTGTAGTACTGAAGGGGGTGCAACTTTGCTATAGAAATTGTTCGACTCACCTAATTGTAAATGGCCACCTATCGAGCCCCATACCAATCAACTCTTCTGTGAAGCAAGGCTGTCCGATGTCTCCACTGCTTGTTGCTCTTTACTTGGAACCACTTTGTCAGGGTGTTTTACATAACAGTAGTATCCATGGCTTCCCTCTCCTTGGAAATTTGGTTAAAGTGCTTGCATATGCAGATGATCTTGCGTTTTTCTGCACTGACAAACCAAGCATAGAAAAAGTTATATCCAGCATAGAAGAATTTGGCGTTGTTTCTGGTGCTCAGATGAATCACGCCAAGAGTTCCGGCCTTTGGTTTGGTTCGTGGGGCTCAACACCACCCCTCTATGCAGGAATTGAATGGTCATGTGTGCCCCCTAAATATCTAGGCGTTCCACTGCATGCATTTAAGTCAAGTTCAAATTACTGGAAAGAGCGCGTTCCAGTAGTCCAGCGTTATGCTAATACATTTGTCCCCTATCGGCTTTCAATATTCGGTCGGGCTCAGGCCTGCAACATGTTTTTGGCGACAAAACTTTATTATGTGCTTCAAGTCCTCCACTGTTCAAGGCATTACATTCAGCGTTTTCACCGAATATTTGCGACGTTTATTTGGTCATCCAATTTTGAACCGATTCAGCGTGATAACCTATTCAGACCTGTTTGTGCAGGGGGGCTCGGATTAGTGCATCTGTATGTAAGGCAGTTGGTTTCCCGTTTCTTCTTTTTCCGTGCCTGTTCACATCGGATTATTAGAGCATTCCTACAAGTTAATTTCATGAATCTGCTTCCCGACTTAGTGGTTTCTTCAGATTTTACTGATCGCCCGCAGTTACTAGGATTTATGCAGGAAGTTTATGCTTCGGTGAGGTTTTTGACAGTACGATTTTCGAATGAGTACTTATATTCTGTTTCGCGCAAGATACTATACAAGGATTTGGTAGCAATGCTTTTTCCGCCACCACTGTATCGTTCTTTATACTTTGGCTTTAAGGGTCATGATGTGTTAAAAAGGGTGCGCAAAATGCAGATTTCCCCTTGCACGAAAACATTTTTCTTTAAACTACACACCGAAGCTCTACCTGCCAACACATGGCTCCATAGAAAAAATATTTTTGTATCTTCTGTAAACTGTCGTCTGTGTGATGTGCCCGAAACAATTGAGCACTGTTTCATTATTTGCAAAGACGCAATTCTTTTTTGGGATGTGCTGCAAGGAACTCTAAAGAAAGACTTTGTTCTAAATTCGTACAGTGTCCGGTATCTTGCTGTTACACAACCTGATTACGAACCATATGACATGTTTTTCCTTATTGCACTTCATAGCTTGTGGAAGACACGCATGTTGGATCGCAACGCTGAACCTGTTGTTCCACCTAGACTCCATTTTAGCAGAATGATGCTGCAACTGAAGGACACTTATGATGAAAATGACTTTCAACCTGATTGGTTTCCGCTGGAGACACGGTGCTTATTTTTGCCTGCCTTTTAAAAAGTTGTGTCTTCTGTTGTGCATCTCAGTAATGGCTGAAGGAATTGTAAATAGTCTGTGTACATAACCCTTTCTGTATAATAAATACCATGTCAGAAAAAAAAAACACCTGTGATGTGGTGATTAGCATAGCTGCCTTCCAAGCAGAGTACTCGTGTTCGATTCCCGGCCGACGCAGCATTATATTTTGTCACATCCCAGCAGGACTTGCTGTGAACTTTACACAGCTGGTCAGAATGGGCATAGCTAAAAAGCCGACGCCAAATACGGCAGTTCCGTCCGGCGTTAGTGGTATAGTGATCGGACGCTTCTGTATTAACAGTGTCATGCTTGTGGTAACCGCTCTGCTGTGAGCATTCTGTTTGTAGTGAGTTTTTGTTGGTTTTGTTTTGCTTTATGTTGGCGATGACCGGCAATAAAGAAAAAAAATGCGTCGGTGGTATAGTGGTTAGCATAGCTGCCTTTCACGCAGTTGACCCGGGTTCGATTCCTGGCCGACGCAGCATTTTTATTTTTTTGGCACATCATAGCAGAACTTGCAGTCCAGATCACACAGCTGGTCTGAATAGGCATAGCGGAAAAGCCAACGTCAAATGCGGCGTCTTCGTCCGGCGTCGGTGGTATAGTGGTTAGCATAGCTACCTTCCAAGCAGTTGATCCGGGTTCAATTCCCGGCCGACGCAGCGTTTTTATTTTATTGTGATAGCAATAATGCGCCAGGTTTCAACCTGCCGTGTCGTCCCGGGAAGGACCACGTTTGACTTTGAACAACCGAGAAGAATAATGACAAGAACGCTCGGTCACCAGCAGCTAATAGTTTCGCTCTACATTCCGTTCAGCAGCATTTAAACCTTCTCATTTATATGTGCGCTGGTAGCTTACGTTCTTGCATCATACTCTTAAAGAATGAGCTTAAGTGTCCCCAATTATGTAGCATTTTAAAGGAAAGCGCGCAAGAAGTGGTAAAAGAGGTCGTACATTGTTCTGATGCAAGCAGCTGCTCAATAAGCTAGCCAAAGTGTTTGAGATTTTGGCATGGAAGCTGGCAAGCCACGCCGGAACTGTTTTGCAGAATGAAGTAGTTGACACGCCATGAAAGTACCCTGGCGTGCCACTAGTCCACTACAAAGAGAGCAAAAAGTATTGGCCCGAAGAAACAGCGCATTAAGACTAAGACAAACAAGTTGGAAGGTCACAGCTTTTCGATCTTTGAAAGAGTAACTGTTTGCAATATGTTTTTAATAGCAGAGATATTTTATGTTCTTCAAGTATTATATTTACCAAGGAACATGCGAAAGTGTCCAGGGCGTAGCATGCGATTTTAACTATGCTGGTGTAGAGTGGAGAGCTGTTTGTGTATGTGCACAGAATAGAATTCATGAACGAGAAGCCTTTTTTCGACATGTGAAACTTTTCCTGCTTAAGGAAAAGAGTGTACTATTGGAGATTTCAACTGTATGTGCCGACCTGAAGATACAACAACGAACAAAAAGCTTCAGGACGAGAGTGCCTAGTTGAGATAATGAGAAAACCACATTTGGAAGATATTGGCATTATAATGCAAGGTGAGCAAGCCAAGTACACGCATTTCCAAGATGATAGTCACAATAGGTTATACAGATTTTATGTGCCTGTTGAGTGTGTGCTATTGTGTTCTCAGTACCAAACCGTTCACGTGAGCTTCAGTGACCACACTTCAGTCGTGGACACTATTGCAGCGAGGAAAAAGGCTGTAAAGGTTAGCTGGGAATTATGAAAATTTAATCATAGGTTGTTTCAAGATGAAGAGTTTACTAAGAAGCTAAAAGATTTAATCGAAAACATGTTACGAAAATGGTCAGCCTTTATACAAACATGGGAACAGTTTGAATGCGACGTTAAAATGGCTGCAATAGAAAGAGCATGTGCTTTAAAAGCGTGACGAAAAACTGCAAAAAAAGGGACCTTCAGACAGAGCTTGATTTCATGCTCAGTATGGAAGGCTTCGGTGGGGTTGAACGAACAAACAATAAAAGAGGCAAAATAAGCTTAAGTTATAGACTAAATGAAGCATCGCGTTGCTGTCATAAGCGCTCGCAGTGAAACATTTTGGCTTTGGTAAACACCCACAAAAAGAACGCTTTATGAAAAGCAGTATGCAGTTTGAAAACAGATAAAGGAGATCTCGAATCACAATGAAGTAACTTCTGAAAGTTAGCAGGTTCCATTGGCGTTTCTTTACTATTATCAAGGCTTGTTCAGCCTTAAAACGCCTGATGTTGAAAACTACAAAGAATAATTCGTGCTGTTGGTGCTAAAAATTGAGGATGAAATGGCGGAAGCACTTGAAGACTACATAAATGTTGCAGAAATCGAGACCACAATACAAGAGTAGAGTTTGAACAAGTCGCCTGGGCTGGATAAGCTTGGTGCAGCTCTTTACAAGGACTTTAAATCAGAAATGGCAATAGGGGACCGCAGCTTCGCAGGGGAGCGCTGCAAGCGCCAGTGAAAAGCGCCCTCTTTGGCGGCGTCCCGATAATTGACCGGGCAGGCCGGTTCCCCCTCCCATTGAACAGCTGCGCGAGTGGCTCTTGAAAGGGGTCAGTTCTGCACGTGTTGGGCTGCTGCAGATCTGTTTATGCAGTCGCGTGCTTGCTCATGGGTGCGTGAGCGCTTACGCATGCGCATTCTTCAGAGAATTAGGAAAATCTTTTAGCGCAAACGCGAAAAAAAAACTTGTGGATAATGTCCTCTCCGTGAGGCAAATTGACGAAAACGCCATTATGTTAACGGCGCTTTTAGTGGCGCAAGTAATTAAGTGGCAAAACAGTTTTGAACGTGGAAAGTAAATCTATTTTTTACATAGTCATCTTCACAATGCAAAATTTTATTCGATGGCTCAGTGTGATGCAGGGAACTTCGCTGACTTAATAAATTGGATTTTGATATTTTTTTTTTGCTAATAGTAACGAAAATTACCGTTATTTTAACGCAAAGTAAGAGTCCTGAAGGCGATATGCGAAGCTGAAGAGAAAGACGAGACCATTCACCGAATATGTCTACCAACTGCTCGCTTATGGTTAAAAGAAAAATGTCGTAAGCTTGATTAATAAGTGCCATAGAGAAAAGCGGTTGCTGATTTATTTCATGCTATCACAGCGCACGCGTACCCTCAAGACAACCTATCTGCAGAGCCATCGATCATAAGCGAATGCTCACTGATGTGGATGACAAACGTTTTGACTTCAAATTTCTTTTTTCGAAACTGCATTCGGCCGCATGAACATTCGTAAGTAAATAACAATAATGGAGAAATGCTTAACTAAATGCTACGATTTCGTGCAAAAGTGTGGTAAATAAATGTTTCTGCAATAAATAATGCCATACTTTTTCAATTGGATAGAAGTCTGGTCTAGATGGAGGCCGTTCAAGGCAAAAAATTATGGGCGCGTCTCCTCTTTCTCTGTACTCGTAAACTGTGCGACAAGGAAGTTTCATCGCGAAAATTTTTTTAGCATTCATGGCTATGCTCTCCAAAGCAGCAGTTTACAAGCAGTGGCAAATGCACTTGCACGGCTAGCATTCTGTGACACTGCAAGCATGGTGCTGTTGTGTGCTTTTAATAAAAAGAACCAAGACCAGCAACATCTCTTTTGTGTACCTGCGAGTGAGACGACGCGTGCATACAATGAAGGAGAGGGTGCCAACGGCGCGAGCAGCGCGCGTACCAGTCGGGTCGTGGGTGGTTCAATGCGGTCCACCGGCGACGTCCCCGTCCAGTCGTTCAGAAATGACCGCCAGAGGAGGAGGCGGCGCTGGTGTAGTGGGAGAAAACTTTAGGTGCGCTCCCCTATTGCGTTGCAACGAGTAGTAGATGAGTGTTATGAAAGCAATTTATTACTCCACCTTTTAGAACCTCCAATGTGGTATTAATGCCGAAATCGGATAACCCGATTAAGTTAAAATCAGTAGCATTTTACCGCCCAATATGTTTAACTAACGTAGATTACAAAATTTACATTAAAGTTCTACCTCGGCTACTCTAAAGTGTAATTAAAGCCCTTGTTGCCCCACACCAGACCTGTAGCATAAAAGACAGAACGGTGTTTACTAACATACACATAGCTAGAATTATTCTTTAATGCTGTGATGCAACGCAGGGTCACGTCGCCATGTTGTAACTATAGACCTGCATGAAACGTTCGATAAAGCTGCATATGAAATTGTGTTTCCTGCTTTTAGAACATCTAAGCGTAGTATGTGTCATTACTGACGGAGTGAAGATGGTGTATAGTGAGTGTACATCCCAGTTCATAATTAATAAGCACCTGAGTGATAGTAGGCCTGTGTTGTCGTTGGTGAGACAGGGTTGCCCACGTTCTCCACTGCCTACCGCATTTTACCTGGAGCCATTTTGTTTAAGGCTGCTCGCAAGGGAAATCATTCGAAGATACTCCTTTTTGTGGCGACGAAGTACGTGTAACAGCATATGCAGGTGATATAGCAGTGTTCTCTAGTGACCAGGAAAGAGTGCAAGAAGTGATGAAAGAGGCTGTAAATGTTTGTGATGCGAGCGGCTGTGCAATAAGCTGGCTAAAGTGTTTTGGATTTTGGCATGCGAACTGGCAAGACACGTCTGAAGTGTTTTGCCGAAATAATTTTGTAGACGCACCAGGAAAGTACCTTGGCGTGCCGCTAACCCAATACAGAGAGAACAAAAAATATTGCTCCGACGAAGGCGAGCGCGTCAAGGCCCAGACAAACAAATGTGTGTGTGTGCGTGTGTGTGTGTGTGGGGGGGGGGGTTACAATGTTTACAAGCTTGCAAGAGCCACTGTGCGCAATATGCTTTTAATAGCGTAGATATTTTATGTTCTGCAAGTGTTATCTATGTCAAGGCGTTTTCCGCAAAACGTACAAGGATGCACGAGTGTCTTGCATTTTTTACTTAATAGCAGGTC
Organism: Amblyomma maculatum; assembly: GCA_023969395.1. Taxonomy (NCBI): domain Eukaryota; kingdom Metazoa; phylum Arthropoda; class Arachnida; order Ixodida; family Ixodidae; genus Amblyomma; species Amblyomma maculatum. Next base: position 45,992 of record JAJIZL010033401.1, read on the forward strand.
ACATGGCCGAGTATGGATTTATTGTTTGGATTTTAGACATCACGAGATGATGTCAGACGCATGAGTTAAAACATGCTGCCTACTGGGGTTAGATGACAATCCAGCCCAGCGGGACCGTTAAGAGGGAGACGCACGTTTTTTGGCCACTCAGGCACGTAGATATACTGGTAAAGGAGAGCTTTATACCAATATTGTTCGTTTTTCACCTAAGGTGGTAGCTTGTGGCTATACGCTATATATTTGACACATATATCAAGGGAATAGCAAAGTTTGTGAATGAGAACAAGAATCTCCAAGTAGACTTGTTGACTATAGTAGTTAACGCTCTCTTGATATAGCTTTAAATTCGGGACTCATGTCTGAATGCGAAATAAATAACATATAAAGGAAATCGATTTTTTTTTGCGAAGTTTATTGCCTCAGGGCATAAAAGGAATGCTATGATGGATGAAGGATGTGGTCAAATAAATGAAAAAATGTTGGCTGATGCAATGAAATCGAGGAGTGAACGATGATGCGGTCCCAGTGTCCAAGCAGCATATGACTGCGGATTATGGGGGGAGAGGCCAGCTGCCACCAGGTGCCGGATCCGCGTTGGCTTCAACGCTGGACAATCCCACAGTAGGTGATGGATGTCAGCTTCTATATTTCTTGACTTGCAGATGGGGCACCCAGGGTGTGGATATAAATACCGAAATTGTGGCCACTTTCGGATCACTGCTGGTGTTAGGGCCACCCCAACTCGAATCCTCCGAAGCGCCACCTCCTCTGCACGGGTTAGACCGCGGGGGAGGCTTACCGTACACGGAGGTATAAGAGCATGTGTACGGCGCCGGAGGTGCTCCTTTCTTGTTAAAAGCAGGGTGGCATTGTCCAATTTTATGAGGTTTGGCGATGTCGATGTCGAGTTTGAAAGACGGGTAGCAGAATATACTTGGCTTTGAGCACTTAAAAGGTCATGCGGGGTCCATTCAATACGAATTGGATTTGGTATGCGAGCCGCTAGACTGTGTATGTTCTGGCAGATTTCCGGGCTACTACTAACTCGTCTAAGTAGCTTTGTCACCTGGAGAGCATCTGTACGTATGATAATATGTGCCGTGGGAAGCATGGGAATGGCGGTCACAGAGCGAAGCGCCTCTTGCACTGCAAACAGTTCTGCACAAAAAGAAGATGGAGGTTCCGGTAATTGAAATGTTGACGTCTTGTTCAATGAAGATTTGCTAGAACAGTAAACTACTGTTATCACTTCACAGGCTTTGATGCTTGCGTCGACGTAAATTATAATGGAACCATGTGGCAAGCGGGCGGCTTGTTCCATAATTCGGTCGCGAAGTGACGACGCCGTTTCCTGTGTTCTTGGTCGGCGTAAATCAGTTGGCTTGTTATCGCTCAGCTGTACAAAACGCCAAGGAGGAAGAACTGGCAGTGGCGGTGGTAATATTGAATGTTTCGAAGCATAAGCCTTCAGAGCGCACGTTGCGTGAGAGTGTGGCCTTAAGCTTGCGTGCATCACGTCGTTGTTGCACCAGTTCACTATTGTGTTTAGTTGTGCGTTTTCTTGGAGCGCCACGACTGGTGTAATGCGAGGGAGGCAGGTGATGACCCTCATTGCCTACTTCCAAAGGAAATCGATTCCGAAGTGGTTTGGCGTTTGCTCCTCATTATATGTCAAGTGTGTTTTCCTTTCATGCCACTTCCGACGTCCCTCTTAACCTGAGCCTTCTGAGTTGTCTGCAGTTCATCCTCTAGGTATCGCGGGTGTGACGTCATATAGTCTGCTAAGTAGTAAGAATCATTTTTGCCTCACATTCAATGCCGGCGGCGTCGGATTTTGGACGACATCAGTTTGTTACCCTAAAATCCACGGCTAGATACGCAATAATCATCCCACTTGTGGAAGGTGCCAAATTGGAGCCGAAGAAATTTCGTACTCTCTTTGTGGAAGATTGCCGCCATGTTGGTAATGTGGATGCCTAGTGAAGAACTTGAACTGTGCCTACCGTGGAAGGGGCACGACGTATTAGCTAACGCTACTCAAGGATGGCGTGATGACGCGTTTGATGCGAGTCAGCAATCCTTGCGCACGGCAATGCATTAGTTTTGGCTGACAGTGCAGACTCTCCTCGGAAAGACTCGAGGCTCAATTGCTAAAGATTATTGTGCCTACTGAATGTAGCCAAAACAACAAATCTCTTCGAGCGGCAGTAACATGTTAAAACACCCTCAGTCAAGCAAGAGAATAAGTGATGCATACTGCACGAAGAAAAAGTGTGTCAGCAAGCCTTGCAGAAGGGTTACAATAAAATACCTCATGAAGGCGTCTTTGATTTACTTGATGATTTTTAATAAATTCTTCATTCGTCTGCGCTCTGTTAAAAAAATAAGGTAAAAGATGTTTGAGCATTAATGATAGGTAATTTAACTAGTGTCGGCCGTATCACTGCTGTGATTATTATTGGTCGCAAGTGATAAGTGGCCAGTATTCTCAGTTCTTCGAGAACAGTCTCAATCGCAAAATTTGAAGGAACAAAATATGGAAAACCATGTACAAAACGTTTATCCCATTGGGGCCCTCATATATTCTAATTGAAAAACTTCAGCGTTATTCTTTTCAACGTAATATCCCAAAAGAAAAGGGAGAGCTGGTAAGTGCAAAATTTTCAATTCTAATAGGCAGAAATTGGCCACGCACATTTATTAATTACTTAAGTTTCTTTGCCCTTATATGTGTCCTCATATCCTGACACGTTTGTCCTACGCTCCCTTCATATATCGACGACTGGGTTTCCAATTCATCACTCCTGAACATATGATGCTAACTGGACCACTTATCCCTGCAATGACTGTCTACTGTTGTACAACACATCCCTTCTCCTTATGATGCTTCATATTTTCTTATTGATTCATCATCATTATCATCAGCCGCGCTATAGTTAATGCAGGGCGAAGGCCTCTTTTATATTACTCCCGTTAACACGGCACTATGCAAGCTTCATCCGCCTGGTCCCGACGAACTTCTTAACCTCATTCATCCACCCAATTTACTACAGCCCCTTGTTAAGCTTCCTTCCCTTGGATCCAATTGCATACTCTTAAGAGACCATCGGTCCTCTTCTCATTAACCTCTCTCATTTGCTTAGGGTTGAGGTGATACTTATACCATGTGAGTCGCTATGAATATCACTTCTCCTAACATGTTCGAGCATTTGTCGCTTACGGTTGTGTTATTCCCGGTAATATATCTCTAATACAGCATGTTACGAAATCGCCCATGCCCAGTCGTAGCATTTCTTCTCTAATTTCATTTCAAAGTCAGACATTCTGTTTAGATCCAGTGCCATCTGAAAATTGGTTTCTTCCCTAGACTGCCTACCGATTCACACCATGCTGTTGAAATGTATAGCACTTGCGTCGCGTAGTGCACATCACTTGCAGGCATATCTTACGAAGACCTTCCTTGAAGGCTAGCTATATTCTTTGGACTTACAGGCCTAGAATTGTTTGGCAGCTGGTTCGCTCTGCTCTGGCTTTGGCCTAATTTCGGCGGGCCCATTTCGACCTCGCCTACTGAATAAAATGCCGCTGCCGAGACTCCATAACCTGCCTGAGCGCTAGAGAGTGTGCATAATGGGGAGCTGTCCGCTGCCGACTGCTTCACATGACTGAGTAAGTTCATTGGGACGAACGGTTCTCTGCAATATCCTAGCGTTGTGCCCGGCAGACCTTAAGGAATGAGGTCTTGTCATTCATAGTGATGCTGATGAAACCTCCATGTAGTCGTCGAGAAGATCACTGCATTGAATCTAAGATTTTAGTCGTTCTATAACCCGAGAACGGCGCGATAAGTTCGCACTAGGTTTAGTGAAGCAGTAGGAATCGCTTACATGCGGTGTTTTATTACTCTGGTGATTGAAGACGGGCGTGAAGTCCCCGCGTATGTTTCTGTTGCCGGATCCTATATATATTGCCAATATACATATCAGCTGTGGCTTTCATCTCGATCTCTTTCTGTTTACATTTCAATGCCTGTTTGTGCTGACATAGATTTCTCGCTTTCAGCAATAATGATCAAGGGGTGTGTATGTACCATGCGGGATTCGATTTGTTTTGACGAGGTTTCTCAAGACTTCTCCTCTTCCATCCTATCAGACAGAAAAGAAACGAATAGGCGAATTGTTGGGAGCGTATATGAAGCAGCCGCATCCGCTCGGGGGCACTGGCGAAGTACTTCACACGTCGTAATTACCCCTTGTTTGACTGTTTCCCTGTTTGACAGTCCTGAGCTCCAGAACTTGGAGTAGATGGGCTCCAAGTTACTTCAAGGGGTGCAGCAGGCAATCAGTCTTTTTTATTTTTTTCCCCTTCTGCTGCTGTTTTAGAAGGCGCAGAGGACTGTAGTCAATCTCATGTGTACTATTTTCCCATTAGCATTCGCTATACTAAATTCCAGTGCGATAAGACACAGCAGCTAATTACCAACAAAGATGAAACATCTGTGATAAGACGCGTAGGTGTGAAGTGCTTGCCTGGGCATGTGGCGTATCATACGATCCTTGTCAACAAGCTCCGAATTAGGTTTTATTTGCCGTGTAAACCTGTGGTGTAGGGACGACTCCGCGGATTATATTTTCAGTGCCCAGTTTTTGATGCAGCCTTAGCTAAACGTTTGGAGCCCAGGGGGTTTAATTCTCAGTCACACTGTGTGAATTGTGGTGCACCTCCGGCATTGAAAAATTCCTGAAAGAAGCTTTTCGATCCAGTCGCCTTCAATAGTAGGGCTTGCTCGAACAGTGTAGAAACCCTGCTACAAGCTCGGGATTAAACGACCATGACTAAACGTTTCACATAAGCAGTGTGTACTAAAGAGATGTTACAGAAACAGTAACGTCCATTATCTGAAAGAGTTCGCCGAGTAACAAATAGTGGTCCGTCCCATAGGCGACATTCTAGATGCGTTTCCTTCACTGACTGTTAAGTGCGCTTCTAAAATATCGCAAAGACATAGACGACAATATTGGGCGACACCACTAAGGAGAAAGTGCCTCTACAGGCACTGTTTTAAGTAAACATTCCCATTGACCTTCTCTCAGAGACGTTCTAACAGTGCCATTTGTGGCCAAACCATTCCATTTGGTTTTCTAATCTCTACACCACGGTACATTGTTTTCATCTGATCCCTCTTTTCCCTCTAGTATCAACGTTGTTTTTCTACACGCCGTGCACTCCCACGCTCAGACTACTCGCTTTTTGTGGCAGCTGCATACCTTCCTTTTTTTCTTGTTGCATGCAACTAGTGTAGGTCCCTTCTTTACTCTGACTGGACACGTAACCTGTCAAGAATAGTTTAGGACATGATACTCTGGAGGACAATTGTCTTGTTTTTTGCATTCAGAATCGTGTTGTTTGAGATTGCTAGATGTATTTTGCAATTTTTATTGCTGCGTTGCATCTTTAATTCAACATGTTCTAGCAAAGGTGCTTGTGCAATTAATTTGGTTCCACCGGAATATTTCATTAAATATCTTTCGTGCGGAGCCTACCGTTCTAATGAGCGCTGCTGGCGCTCATTTTCAGCATAAGGTTTCACTGTTGCCCACCAAGAACAAAAATGATGCTCCGCTCCGTAGGCAATTTTATGGCAAGGGGAGTAAAAGGAACACATGGCTTAGAAATCCTCTTTTGTGGAGCACGGAATATTTCCGCATAATAATTAGACGCAACTGACATCCACCCTGTGCTCGTTTCATAAATCCGTTGTTGCCATTGGCGACCACTTCATCACTTTTCACAGCCTTTTCGAGGCTGGCTACGCTTGAAACAGATGGCACACGTGCTCCATCTTGCTTCTTGTCCTCTAATATAATCTCCACCCAAGAACACTGTGTCCGTTCCTGGAGCGAGGACGCGTAAAAACTAAGGGTGTCGCAGCCTGAGCGACAATAGAGTCTCTAGAGAGCGTGGCGCATTTGAGAGGCAATGAGCTTTGTCTCGAGCGTCACTGGTGTCTATACTTCCTCCGGACATTGTACCCTCGCTGTGATCCCTAATATGTTTTTGATGAGATTTTTTCCTGCTCGGTTGGTTTCTTTCCTGCCAACTCTGCCGTGCTCGCCGTCTGCTCCAGCGGGCTTAGCAAAAAATTTAGAGAAGTAGGCGTCACGGGCGAGTGGAGGCGGGTAAAGTTAGGTTAGTGTGTGCGTAACCTAGGCATCTTGCAGTTCTTTGTGCAAACAAGGGAACTTTTCTGCTATGCTATGCTGCTCTGATCATTCGCAATTTTGCGGCATTCTCATTTTAGCAATTGAGAGCTAAAAATCATGGTTAATGTCAGGGCATATGGGAATGCGTATATTTCATAATAATGTAAAGACACTTTGGAAGCTATGCACTGTTTTAAAAGTAGATCTTTCACATTTTGTAATGAGAAAAGCTGATATATCGACAGACCCTCTGCTCTAAAGCTTGAAGCTCTTCTCAATTACTATTAAAATCTATTTTCACTCGTTACTCATGGCAGTCCCGTTACTCATGGTTGCGGCCACCAGGCAAACATCAGGATCAAGTTTTATAAGCATCACAATTATCTGCCTTTCAGAGCCTCACCCTACGCACCATCGGAAAGGTTCGAAAGTCTGCATTCCGATGCCATACTCACATCTGAATTCAGAAGTCGAAGTTACAGGCACCACTCAACTTTGTCACGTGATGCGAGGTCAGGACGTCCATTCACATATCCCGACGACAGGTGAGTGAACGGCCACATGACTCGGCAATTACCAACTGCCAAAGGCACGAAACAATTTTTGCTCAGAATTCCGGTAACGCCGACTTCGAATTTTCTGAAGAAAGATGCCAATAACACTATCGCTTTAATAAATGAATAAAAGCAAAACAATTACCCAACACTTACGTGCCAAGCAGTTCTTGAAACTCTAGATGTCAGTCGTTAAAGATTCAAAACTATGACATCAATGCCACAAGTTTACTATGAGAGTTTTCCATACTCGTTGTGAGCTCAGAGACAACTATAAAGGCAACCTTTCATTAGGAGTCGGAGGATCAGAGCATCGGGGTTAACATGCGCATAGCTGTAACTTAATGATCACACATTTTCGCGTATTTCAAAATGTGTCTGAAAGCTGGCCTTGTGATTATAGTGTCTCCTTTTGCGTCTTTGGGCAAAACAAAAACATATACGGGGACACACTTTGTATGCACGTCAGGTCACAACTATGTTAAAAATTTCTCACCAGCTGGCTACTCTCTCGCTGATATGAGAGTTGTGTTCGAGTAGCTTGTGCAGTAGCGAACATCATATAATGGTGCTCTGCTAAATTGACCTGCATTTGTTCATAGTTATTTGTGCCATGGTTTGTTCATTCAAGCCACGATTCGTTTTTACCCGATTTCATTACAGGCTATGCACGAAACTGAACCTTCGTGCTATCAGAAGCAGTTAATCTCTGCATTTTTTTGCGACTGGTGACATAACTGTAAATTAGACATACGGTGAAAAATACAAAAAAAAAAAACATTTCCACCATTTAGAGTCAGGTAATAATGGGTATTTGTTGGCATATATCAGGTCATTTTGTCAGGTTGCCTTTAGAAAATTATATTAATTTTGCCTGATGCTTTCCGCTCCCTGCTATCTATTGCAGCACTTCTGCCTCAGGCTGTTAGTTTCCTTCGCAAAAGAAAATAAAGAACGTGTAATTAGAATATGTCTCAGAGTGTTAGCGCGTCATGCTTTTGGCTTTATTCTACTGGATGGCAGATATTATCTGAATGAATGAGTGTCAAATAATGCGTTTCTAAGTGCGGTTGCTGGGGTCTCTTTCAGATGTATTTTTTGTTTATATAGAGCTGCTCGCACACCGGCAGACAACAGCCACTGCATGTGCCTGATTTTATTAATGGCTCGAGCACTGGTCGCTGCCTTATTAATTGACGTATATAGTGACTTGACAGCCTCCCTTTATTGCTTTTATTATTTTTGTTTCTTCTTTTGTAGTTTTCTGTTGCCTTTGCCTATTTATTTTGATCCATCACTTCTCTTGCTCTTAGCTATTATCATAGCCAATCTCATGCTGTCCTCCTTTCAATATTAGCGAACGCTTTGATGGGGAGCTTGAGGAAAGAATTCCCTTCATCCCTTTAGCGGTTGCCATAATTTTTTCGCCGCCTTTTTCTTCTCTTTCCCTTGTGATCTCTTGATCATCTTCCTGTTCGCTCTTATCACAACCAATCAGCTACCCCTCTTTCATTCGTTGAGGAGGCTTTTATGGCGAGCTTGAGGATAGGATTCTCTTCACGCATTTCCGTTGGCCATAAAAGGCAATTGCATCCTTTCTTAAGATCGGTGCACTTTCCCGGCAGTGGCTAACTCTAGTAATCTGTGCGATGAATGTGAGTGCCAGAGTAGCGGCGGCGCAATGAGATGAAGAAGCATTGTTTATTAACTTGATTCGAGCTTGTGCATTATGGTTTGCATAGATGCGTCGGTGAAATCTTTTTTTGCCATACCCTCAACTGCGGATGATTCCTATGCTTCTTTTTCTTTGTTTCCTTCTCCGTTATCATTAGGAGCGTTATCTACCGTGCAGCTACAGCTGAGGTGTGCTGCGTGCGCTATATGTCGCTGGTCTGATAGGTCGTTGCTTTGAAGGAAGTTACAAACCCACATTAGTGGCTGTCGGCCTAGTAGTTTTGGTTCTTTTTGCCAGTTGGAGTTAGTCTATATATATCTTTTTGTTAAAATTTTTTGTTTCCGCCTCCTTCACCGGGTGAAGGGATTGTGGGATTCCCGCGTGTGCGCTGTGGTTCATACATTGTTTATTCATATTTTAGTCAGGCTAGGCGAAAAATTAAAGCAACGTGGACTAATTTATTTCCCTTAATTCAGCCTCAGTCTTTGATTTCATGCGACACTACTTACCGGCGCGCGACATTTGACTGGGCTTTGTTTTTTAATAATACAGAAGTCCTCAGAAGGCTTTGTTGTTCAGCTGTTCAGCGCTTGCGAACAAAACAAACTGCTTCATAGGGTTCTGCTTGCCAGGCTGCATATAAAAACGGCCTCGGCATGTTCCACACACGAACGCCGATATTAGCCCTCAGCCGGTTTGCTGCGGGATGATATTGCACAGCGAAATAAGAGAATGAAGGTCATTGTCAAGATAAGGCCCTCGAGGATAGTCGTATAGCGGCGTCTAGTACATATTCCGGACACCGAAGGGGATGGGTATATATAGGGAAGTAGCCACTCCATTCCTTAGGGAGTGTGTGTTGAGTCCCGCACGAATGAAAAAGTAACGAAGCATTCCATTTACAACGAAAGAACTTATAGGATAAGATGGGTGCCACAGTTGCCTGATAATTCTTTGAGGTAGCGTGTCTTTTCTTCCGTTTATTAGTGCTCTTCGATTAACTATATATATACTTTAATGTTTTTTTTAGAAAGGAAAGCGCAATATGATGTGTAATGGCTCGATGGACACCTTCGTTTTCAGCGAACAGCATACATGTTGAGGTGTATATATCATCAGCTCTAATGCCTATTGAAAAGTATCTTCTACATTGCCCACCAGATTCATTGAAAATTGGGAAGTGAAATGGTAGGACACCTCCATGAACGTTGCACAAACAACAGTTGCCTCATAGGTTTCTGGAATATCACATGTTATTTTCTGCTACAAGTTTTTCTGCTCATTTTTAAGCGATATCTCAATTTTTTGGCTTGAGGACGGCGATGTGTTTTTGGCCGAAACAAGCCTATACGCATTCGCATGAAATTAAAACTTTGTTGCTTAAAACATTTTTCAGTATTGGCGTTATCTGTCTCTGACTGGATATATGCTATTCTGCGGTCAGTCACTGCTACGCTGCATTACAAGTTCGATGCCTTTAACTGACAGTTGACTTCGGCAAGGACAGGCGCACGTTCCATCGATGGTCATAAAACAAATCTTCCCGTGAATTGGTGCTGGCTGGCCTCACGCTCTCCTGAGAACAGAATCTCTCGGGGTCATGATGTGTAACCACTTTCTGCTAGTAAGCGCGGTAAGGTTCTGTAGACCTTTCCTGTGATTGCATGGATGTTGGGTTCTAACGGTTTGTGTTTTGTAGAACAGCGCACGGTGAGACGTCGAAAGTGTCCCTTCCCGTAATTTCCATTTTTATTAGTCCCCTTTTTCCAACCATAAAATTTTTAATAGCCAAGGGATCATCTGTGATGGGCTGTCACTACGCGTGTATAAGTTTGTATAGATGTATAGCCTCTGTTTCCGTTCGGGAAATCTAGATGACACTTGAAGCTGGCGCACATGTCACTTTCTTGCTCCTCGATAGAGCTGTACGTGGCGTTCATTAAAGAGGACCTAATTGTTTTTCCCTAATTTGCTCCTTCGCGTACCTTTGTGTGCACTGTTGAATGCAGCACGCTGTCATATCACCTGCACTTGCACGGAGCTTCCCGTCAGGGCTGGAGTCTATTGCTACACAATGCTCGAGTACCCTAAGGCGTAATGTTTTAAACGACTGTTGATGCTTAATTCTTAGAGTTCGTTGTTATTTCTTAACTGCCGTTGTATTACTTTTTCCAGCTGGTATGTTGTCATTTGCGTAATATCCATAGCATCCACAGTGGGAGTTTGACAGTAAGCAGAGAGAGAAGTAAGTGCTCTATGCAAAGCGTAATCGAGCGCTTTACGAGATTCACTGAGAGTGTGAAGAAAGTCTATTTTCGTTAAAGTTGCACTGCCTGCACAGCACACAGTATGCTTCGATGGGCTGATTTATAATATCATTAACCGGGTCATTGATATTGCCAGGGGGCGCTCGGACGGTAACACGGGAAACACGCGGTGGAAGCTAGAAAAAAAAAACGATTGCAAGATTAGAGGCTTAAATTAGAAGAGTGACATAATGTTAGTAATGTAGAAACAAAACATTAATAAATAGAATGATGGTATAGTTAACCAATCTCAAACAATAATTAAGATATAGGGGGGGGGAAATGAGAATGATAGCAACTGCTACCACCCCGTTTCAAAGGGGACGCTCCTATATTCCATCTATCCATCCAGCCATCGTAGAAGCGGATCGGGCACGAGCTTGCAGGGCGTATTTATTACTGTTACCATGAATTACCAGCTGTACCAGCCCTATTTAGCTAGCCCTAGTCACCAACCTTCTGGCAATATAGAGATATAAGTGTCAGCACTCTTATGGTCGGCCTTTAAGGGCATGACGCAACAGGTTTAAAGGGGTGATAAGAGGGCCGTTCTATGCAGAGCTGTGTTGTGCTTACGCAAATAATGTGAAATTTTATGATTCTATTACAAATATTTAGTGCTTGCGCCAAAACTTCATGACCACAAAGCAAGGTAGAAGTCGGAATCGGGAACTATTTCCACCGAGAATGAGCGCCATTATGAAATGCACGTTTGAGGTTACAGGGTCATAGAAGAAAGGGCATCGTTTGTAGTTCAGCCTGCAATGAAAAACAATACTTCTCATTTCCTTTCGTGAACGATTCAAATAGTAATCCCCTTTGTCATGCGAGAGTGCTTGATGAGCATGTCACTGCTCAAAACACAGATTAATAACGTGTGTTTTTAATGTATAACATATGCAGTTCAGAACGCACTGTTGACTTCTCAGACAGAAACAAATATCAAGTAAAAATAAGTATATTGTCACGAAGACAGGGATTTATGGGTATCGGCAACAGGGGCAGATACACACAGTCAAGAGAGAGGTTCCCGAGAAACGGTAACACGAAGACACAAGCTCAAGAGTTCACAGTCCTAGCTAGCCGAAGCGCGCGAGAGTCTCCAACTTCTTTGTCGTTCAAGCGCTACCTCGAACCGTCAGGTGGAATTATTCCCCCCCCCCCC
>JAJIZL010033401.1:67337-81330 GCA_023969395.1 Amblyomma maculatum
ACAGACAGACAGACAGACAGACAGATAGACAGACAGACAGACAGACAGACAGACAGACAGACAGACAGACAGACAGACAGACAGACAGACAGACAGACAGATGGATAGATGGATAGATGGATAGATGGATAGATGGATAGATGGATAGATGGATAGATGGATAGATGGATAGATGGATAGATAGATAGATAGATAGATAGATAGATGCTAATGGTTCGCAAAACGACGTTCGAACTAGATTCAGAAGAGCCTTTGTAGTAGTATGTATGCTCTTTGGTTTCAGTGCGCCGATAGAAGACGGGCGAAAAAGATGTACACAAGTTCCCGCCATTGATTCCAACTGGGTGTTTTCATCTCGACGTCATCCTGTTTTTCTTTCCGGCCCTTTTTTGGAGGGACTCAAGCATCCTGGTTCTGAACAATAACAAGCCCTAGCGTATAAGTAATTTGAGGGACCCAATTTTCCCCTAAAATTTCACATCAGTCCTTATCCTATTTCTGTCATGAGTCTGGCGAAAAACCAATAGGCGATTAGTGGGAGCGTAAACATAGGAAGCTGATCTGTGCTTCGGCGCAGGCATTGTGTTTCAATCGGCGTAATTGCACTTTTCTTAATTGCTCTCGGTATAACATTCAGCTGCTTGACTTGGACGAGAAGGGATCCCTATATCTAGAAGGGGTGGGCAGCACTTATAATCGTGCTTTTATGCCCTTGCTCTCACAAAAAAGCGCGAAACGTTGTAGCCCATCTTCTGTGTACTCTGCTCGTATTTGCTGTTGTTATTAAACATACCAGGTCAAGAAGATAGCGCAGCTCAAAATAAATACAAAAGGAACACGGGAGATGCGACGCCTTATATGTGAAGTGACTGCAGTGCTGCGTTGGGTGTGCCTAGTGGTACGCACGAACCAGATGCGGTATGCAGTATTCTTCGAGTTTGGCTTAGCTCGGGCTCCCTGAGCGTTTTTGCGACGCCTTCAGATGATGAAGTAATGCTGTCAAGACATGAATTTCAATCTAGCGAAAATTGTAGTTTTATTAGCCTGTTTACAGTCAACCTAAGGCTATCACCCACACGTGCCTCTTTCAATACCCGGTATCACAAAGAAGGTGGAGCTATCGCCGACAGAACTGAAACTAATCACTCTTGAATACTTCCGTGAGCACCATGTAAATCGTTTGCACGTCTACACCGATGGTTCAGTGAATGCCGTGAGTTCTTCAGGCTCCATGGTCATACCCTCAGTTAATACAGAAATAAAAGTTAGGACAATTCATCAGACTTCTTCAACAGCTGTAGAGCTAACCGCTCTTCTTGCCGCAATTAGGCATATCAGTCAGCAGATCCCCCAGCGGTGGTGTATTTTCACAGATTCAAAAGCAGCCCTGCAAGCCTTAAAAGCGACTCTTCGCCGTGGAGCCCATGTACAACTCGTTGCGAAAATACGACAAATTGCTCACTGTGCATATAATGAAGGACATGACATCTTGTGTGTTGGTACTTTTTGCTTCTTTCTCAAGGTGTGTTATCTTCTTTTGTGCTATTATGTATAGCGCAGATTTTATTGCCGCTTCTCTGATGCAATGCCAATGTAAAAAAAGGGGCAGGACCTCTGTCAAGCTTCCGAGCTTTTAGTCCTGTCTCCTTCTCTAATAAAGAGAAAATAAAAGACTGATTGATCTTCTAATGGCTTCCAGGACACAGCGGCATAGCGGGCTATCTTCGGGCGGACGGGGTAGCACGAACAGCTGACCAAGACGGCGATTGTGTGTTGATTCCCTTTTCCAGGGCAGACGCAGCGGGCAGGCTTCGCGCACTTGCGCGGGAATACACACTCTTCTTGTGGAATTCTGACTAGTTTGCGAACTGCAGCTTATAGTCCCTGGACGCTAACCTGAAGCTCCGGCTTCCGCATGGCCTAACCCGACGCGAAGAAACTTTGCTTTGCCGCCTGTGGGTTGGTGAAGCATTCACAAACTCGTATTCTTTTATGATGGGCATGGCAAACAGCCCTGCATGTACAAACTGTGGATGCGACGAGTTTATAGGCCACATTCTTTGTGAGTGCCCTATATACAGTGAGGAAAGACAGTGTCTATGCCGTATGCTGGAGCATCTAGTTGGACGCCCATTGACTGAAATTAAGATTTTGGGTCCCTGGCCACGGCGATCGTCTGCGTTGAAGGTCTCCCAGGCACTGCTCCGCTTTATGAAAAGCAAAGGCCTAATCGAAAGACTGTGAGTTTGCTGTTATGATAAGTGATATGACTGTGACGTGATGTGATGTGGCATGTCTGTGATGTGACTGCACTAACTTCAACCGTCCCACTCTCACAACTTTTATATTCACTCGCCCCCTTCCCCCAGTCATCATCATCATCAGCCTGATTATACTCACTGCAGGGCGAAGGCCTCTCCCATATTTCTCCACTTAACCCGGTTCTGTACTAGCTGTATCCACTTGACCCCTGCGAACTTCTTAATCTCATCCGCCCACCTAACTTTCTGCCGCCCCCTGCTACGCTTTCCTTCCCTTGGAATCCAGTTTGTTACCCTCAGCGACCATCGGTTATCCTCTCTTCGCACTACGTGTCCTGGCCATGTCCATTTCTTCTTCTTAATTTCTACTAGAATGTCGGTAACTTGAGTTATTTCTCTGACCCGCTCTGCACGCTTTCTATCTCTTAATGTTACCCCTACCATTTTTCGTTCCATAGCCCTCTGGGGTGTCCTCAACTTAAGTAGAACTCTCTTGGTTAGCCTCCACGTTTCAGCCCCATAGGTGAGTACAGGCAAGATGCAACTGTTGTATACTTTCCTCTTGCGCGATACCGGTAAGCTGCTAGTCATAATATGCGAGTGCTTGCCAAATGCGCTCCATCCCAATCTTATTCTTCTTGTTTTTTCCTTTTCATGGTCCGGATCTGCGGTTACTACCTGTCCTAAGTAGACATATTCGCCTACTACTTCCAGTAGTTCGCTACCTATTGTAAACTGCTGTTCCTTGCCGAGGCTGTTGAACATTACCTTAGTCTTCTGCATATTGATTTTCAAGCCTACCTTTCTACTTTTCCTGTCTAGGTCATCAATCATTATTTGCAGTTCATCCCCCGAGTTGCTTACCAAGGCAATGTCATCAGCAAATCGCAGATTACTGAGGTGTTCTCCATCTACCCTTATCCCTAACTGCTCCCATTCCAATTCTCTGAATACTTCCTCTAAACAAGCTGTGAATAGTACTGGGGAGATTGTGTCTCTTTGCCTAACACCTTTCTTTATGGGAAATTTGTTACTTTCTTTATGCAGAACTATGGTTGCTGTGCAGCCACTATATATATATTCCAGCACTTTCCCGTACGGCTCGTCTACCCCCTGATTTCGCAATGCCTGCATCACCGCCGAGGTTTCAACTGAGTCAAATGCTTTTTCGTAATCAATGAATGCTATGTATAAGGGCTGGTTATATTCCGAGCATTTTTCTATCACCTGATTGATGGTATGGATATGATCGATAGTAGAGTACCGTTTCCGAAACCCTGCTTGATCCTTTGCTTGATTGCAGTCTAAGGTTGTCCTGATTCTATTAGCGATTACCTTAGTAAATACCTTATACGTAACAGACAGTAAGCTGATTGGTCTGTAATTTTTAAGGTCCTTAGAGTCCCCTTTCTTGTGAATGAGGATAATGTTTGCATTCTTCCATGGTTCTGGTACCGTCGATGACACCAGGCACTGCGTATACAGGGTGGCCAGTTTTTCTAGCACGATATCCCCCCCGTCCTTCAGCAAATCTGTAGTTATCTGATCCTCTCCAGCTGATTTCCCCCTTTTCATAGTTTCTAGTGCTTTCTAGACCTCGTCCTTCGTCACTGGTGGAACGTCTGACTGTTTTTCCCTACCGCCAATCTCATTACGGTCCTGACTACTTTGGCTACTGTAGAGATCTGTATAGAACTCCTCGGCTACTTTGACTATCTTTTCCATATTAGTGATGACGTTGCCCGCCTTGTCCCTTATCGCATACATCTGGTTTTTGCCTATGCCCAATTTCTTCTTTACCGCTTTAAGGCTTCCCCGTTCTTTACAGCATGCTCAATTTTCTCCATGTTATACTTCATAATATCGCCCACCTTGCGCTTATTGAATAGCTTTAATATCTCGGCCAATTCGATCTGGTCTGTTGGATTGGAAGCTGTCATACTCTGGCGTTTCTTAATCAAATCTTTCGTCTCCTTAGGAGCTTACCGGTATCCTCTCTAACTATTCTGCCGCCTACTTCTACCGCGCACTCAGTCATGACATCTCGGAAATTATTGTTCCTTGCCTCTAGGGTAGCAAACCCCTTCCCCCAGTGCAGGGTAGCAAACCGGTTGCTGTTACGGGTTAACCTCCCTACCTTTCCTTCTCATCTTCCTCCTCCTAAGGGTATCACAACGCGGCATGCCGTTTCATTAATTTTTGGACAATCGATAAAGTACAATTCACGTTATTGCACATTTGCGGCATTTTTTCGCTCACTTAATATTCATCCGTGTGCATTACATATGCTAGTAAGTTGTAGAAGAAATGCACTTAGCGCGCTTTTATTGTGCACTTTACTGTGCTTATAGTGTGTTAGAAGCGCGCTGATTGCGTTTTACCCCAACTACATGGCCTGTAATTTCTTATATTTTGCCTGATCTGTAAGGGAACACAGGCGCCGCATAATAAGCTGGGGCGGCTTTTATTTCCCGTCAAATCCCACGGAGGACGGAGCCTCTCGTTGCCACGTGGCCCGTGATTTTTATGAAGCGATGGCTCGGCAAGTTGGCTTTGCGGAATCATGTGCGAGCAGCTGTGCCCTGCCCTGTACGGTAGCAGCGGGCAGACCGGGAAAGTAGGGAATATATGTTTGCTTCTACACGTCCAGAGTAAAGCTAAGTGGCTTCACACATGCGTTTGCTCCTCTTTCAATAGCTACACCATGGTGGTGCAGTGTTAGGGTTCTTTACTGCTGGACCCAAGGACACGGGATCGAATCCCTGCCGGCACGACCTCTTTTCGGTGGAGACGAAATACAGGACACCCGTGTACTTTGCAATATTGGTACATGTTAAAGAATCTCCAGAGGCCGAAATTTCTGGAGATCTGCACTATGGCGTCTCCCATAACCTGAGTCTATTTGGGAGTGAATGAATGAATAAAGCGTTATTAAATACATGGGATCTTTTATCTTCACCTCTTCAGTCGAGGCTGACGACCGTGTGGCTCCCCCCGTCCAGGGCCCCACTAGCTTCCGCCATGTCAAACTTTACAAAGCAAACCAAACCATTCTGTTTCAATCGCCTTCCTAGCTGTCACAATGCACTATTGCTATTTCGTTGCCAGTGTATGACTTTAAATTAGAAAGACATGTATTCTGGTGCATATCATCCCGTAAAGCCTGTGATGCTGGAGATGAAAACGAAGTGTTTTTTAAAATGTGCATAATCGGTTGGCTTTCTATAAACTGCGCAATTCACTGCTTCTGCAAAACCTCGCCATGAAGCACGTCGGGGATACCACATACGCTACGGATCACAGCGATCTGGTGGCATCCGGTGCACTTGTGCGTGTCGCTGCTTTCCAATAGTCTAGCTATCCCATCGAACCCGAGAACTCAGAGGATTGACTCTTCGACTCTGACCGCATGATAGCCGTCACGCATTCACAGAAGTTATTTCGTCATTCAGCTCGTCGCACAGCCGGCCCGGGGGAAATGTAAAGACAAATAACAGTAACCGCTGCGGCATCGCCATCACCATCGCTGGTCTCCGGCGCCCATCTCTCGTGCTGAAGCTGTGCCCTGTGGCTGGCAATTCGACCCTGCTGTGCCCGAATTACTGGCAGCGCTAGACGTTCAAACCAACTATTAAATCCACATTTCAGTAGTTACTTTCAAAACACAACAATTTCCTTTCTTATGGCAGTCTCAAAAATTGGTTAGGAGCGCATGGCAAATTGAAAAGCCAAATTTCCCTATGCATCAACTCCTACCTCCTGAATTTTGCGCATAGCATGAATCTTGGAGGGCTGCATTCTGATGTCACCCTCCAAGATGCGCCGCAACCCTATACACGCCCAAAGAACGGCTGCGTCAGAATTTTCATTCAGTCACGTTCTTATTTTTCCCGACACGCATGTTTCGCAGTTTTAGATTACGGCGACGGCAACTGCAACAGTGACGACGATGCCTTTTCAACATATCGATCACGAAATGTGGTCTCACGACGTAACATAACCCGACGCCCAGTCAGCGCACGGCCGTGTCAACCTCTATTACCTGTCAGAAGCATAGTCGCTATTTCTCTCTAGAATGCCGGTTATGCCGACGGCGGATTTTATAACAAAGGCTTTCCACTATTCCTTTGCATCGCAAATAAAAGTGAAATTGTATGGAGCCCGCATGTGTGAGGCACTTATGAAGCTGTATGTGTCAGTCGTTAAAGGGCCCCTGAAATGCTTCTCTAGGTAATATTCTAATGCAAGAAATCAATACAGGCTCTCATGCGAGTATTGGGGTCAAACGGGAAAGCTTTGCGTGGAGCGGATAATTTAGAAATAATTCTTGGAAAGTGCTCCTGGTGACCGCTCGCAACAGATTTGGGCGCAATACTCCGCCCACAAATGTCCTCTGTGACGTCAGTGGGGGTTGCTTGGCGTGCCCTGTCACTGAACGCTGCCAGGTTACTCGGGCGGGACAGGTGTTGTGGGGTGGCGTCGCAACATTTCTTCTCAATTTTCTTGCGCGCTGGCATTGGCTGAGTTGATCGGTGATAAAAGGATAATCTGAAATTGCGTTATAGCGCAGACACACAAGTCCAGGATGGAACGAAGTGAGAAGGCAGCATCTCGTTAGGTTGAAAAGGCATCGTCGTCACTGTTGCAGTTGCCGTCGCCGTAATCTAGAACTGCGAAACATGCGTGTCGGGAAAAATAAGAACGTGACTTTGAATGAAAATTCTGACGCAGCCGTTCTTTGGGCGTGTATAGGGTTGCGGCGCATAATCGCTTCCAACTTAGAACCTATCTTCTAGTCGGCGTGGAGACTATTTCACGATCATTATTCGAACCGACGACCTGTGTATCTTCATTTGTCTTCCATTCATTGTAAGTAGATCTCGAGAAGTCAGACAAACACTGCAACTCTTTTTACCAACATGCCAAACCAACTAATACTAACACCGTGGAAGTCTTTAAGCTACAAAATTCGCGGAATGGAAAGGAAGTGTGAAGAAGAAGCTTAAGCGTCCTTATAATTTTTTAAAGAAATATTTCCCGCTGTGACAAAGAACTGTTACCTAGTGGTTGCTATTTCAGCTAGCGGAGAAATTTCTTATGTAATAGTTTCTTACTTGCATAGATAACTTTTATTTGCCTATTAGAAGTGTTTTTTTCCTGTTCGATTCAAAACTATGTACGCGAAACCTTGTATGCTGTCCTTTCTAGCAATAACCTGACATACTTGAGGTAAATCGTGAGGTCTGACTTAAACCTATTATATTGTCACGTGGTGGTGACCAGGGTCAATGACACAAATGGAGACACGGGCTTGATGGTACGGAAATTAACTCTTTATTGGGTTTACTTGCGCCCGCAAAAGAACTAAGCGACTCGGAGGCGGCGATAGCAGCAAACGTGTTGGTCCATCGTCGAACAATGCCCGTCACAGTCGTCAACGCTCAATTTAAAGGCTGCACAGAACAATCTAGATAACATCGCAAACAGCTACCAGCACCGGCTGGAACATTGTAGAAAGACACCCGAGTGGCCGGAATCTTCCGGATAGATCTCGGTGCATCTTGCGCTACAACGAAAACTAATAAAGGTGTGACTCGCGACATTGAGCATTAACAAACAAAGAATACGGAACTGCTACGCGATCCAGAATCAGAGTGATAAGGCCGTATGCCGGCGGCTGTTAAAAACAACAAATACAGTTTTGAAGTTTTCGCGGCAATATTAACGGAATTCGATGAGTGCGAAAATTGGCTATACGAATAATACAACTATTGTATGATGAATCAAGTATTCATCTCTTTCAGTTAATAACTACCTGGTCGTTTGATATTTTGTGCACAATCAAAATATCGGTCTGTAGGCAGAGAATGGTAATCACAATTTAATGCTGCGTTGTTTGACTTACCTGCATCACTACAAACCTCGCCTACGGTAACTGTTACTTGCCACCGAGTTTAAATCTAGAGTGAGTGGATGGTGCAGTTTTCAAATGCCAAGGTTTGAAATAGTTCGCCGCCAGAGATAAAACATTCTCATGAGACCCGAAATACACTATAACAATTATTTAATCAATAAGAGGGTCGTTTGGTTTTGTCTTTGTTAGGCGGTGTTGCTTGTTATACTGCACAGATGAGTGCTCAATACCGTACAAGCTGTATCTGCGTCTTTGATGCATTTCATGTTAAATATTTCATCCTTTCACATTGCCGTCATTTGTTTTTTATTAGGTATAATACTTTCATTTGCAGAGAAAAGTGTATTTCCCTTATTTCCCAACACTAGCTACAGGCTATGGGTGCACACAGTGTTTTGTAACTTGTATACCAGAAATGGAAGGAATAATGAAATAAAATGAAACCAGAAACATTGGGCTGCCTGAAAATGTTAATCTCTAGAATTTTCGTGAATGATAATACAAGCTAAAGATGAATGACACTATCGAAAAAAAAATATAAGTTCAGAACTTAGCATGATATAATGACGGGTATTTGTAGGAATAAATCAGCCTCTGTTCCCATTGTGTTCACAAAATTTTAATGGCTGCAGCCGGACCTTTCCACTCATTGTTATCTTATTCAGCACTTCTGGCTCATGCCATTGTTTTTTTTTTTTTGCGGAAAAAAAAACTAACGAACGAATAATTTGAATTTCTTATCCCTAGACTGGTTACCACCGTGATGCTTTTGTCTTTTTTTTTTATTCTACGGGATTTCATGTGCCTTCGGAATGGCCGAGTGTCCCCAAAATGTCTGCGTTACTAAAGACAGTTCTTCGGCTCACTTTCAAATATTAGTTTCTTGTTGTAGTGCGTGAGCACTACGGTACTCGGTGTCGACTATCATCTGTTCTCTTTGTATTGAGTGATAGCGTATATTGCTAGTCCGGCTTAAAAGGCTTCTTCACCACCGCAACCAAGAAGTGAGAAAAATGTATCGAAAAAATATGTAATTGAAAGAAAGATTTTTAACTTTGGGGCTAATACCTATTTCGCTATTGCGGTTCTGCGGGACAGGCGGGCAAGAAATGCACTTGCCACAAAAGTTTTCGCTTTCGTATTTGGCGTTTTTACGCATGGATATGTATGAAAAAAAAAGCTATACATAAAGTAAATTTACAAAAAAAAAACAGCTCATGATGAGTTGCACCGTCTTGACAGAGAACACAATTGTAAACGTAAAAGGCGGCCGGAAAATAAAAACACCGTGAGAATAGTGGAAGCTGTTGTTTAGTTGAAAGTTATTTCCCTCATAATTGAATGTTAATGAGAGCTTCTTTCGGCTGAAATGAATTCTGTGTAGAACAAGTTCAAGGTTACGGTTCAGCGTCAACGTCTTCATTGATTTATTCAGTCTAGCAAATGGGGCTCATAATTAGATTGAGATACTGCAATGTATTGCAAGAAAAAGGAATTTATAACAAAACCTTTCTTTTCAGTTCTTTTGGGCGGTTCCCAGAATTACTTTTTTTTTTCATTTATTGTCCGCATGATCTGCTTCCTGATTTACTGTCTAAATTTTTGTATTTTTGTTTCATCGTGTGATTACTAAGCAGCCATTCACAGCGGCCATGTTCTTTCGCTGACGAATATTTGACCCATCTCAAGTATCAATGCTTGCTGCTTTTATTTTAAGCGCAGTTCGAACTTACCCAGAAGGCGGCGCAGGGAGGCTTTCAGGGTGTTCTGTATTTATCTTCCTGCTTTGTGAAAAATACTGCGGTGCAAAGTACAAGACTATTCTTGCTGAAACGTCGAGCCAGCATATAGTATTATGGCGTACGTTTTTCATTTTTTTTTTACGTTCAACTTGCCTGCATATTCTGGAAACAGCGCAAAACTGGAGCAGTACTTTTCGTCGTGACGAGCATATGAGTCGATTCGACAAGATGCACCATGTGGCGAACTTCGAGGCCTTCCGCGCTCTATGCAGAATATTGGTGGCGTACAAGTTCTACAAATAGCACAACCTGTAGAATCGGCTGATCTGGTCACCACCCCGAAAAGTTTCGCCGCAGACGATTGCTGCTTTTCGTCATTTCTCGAAAAGCAAGCAAGTTCAGACGTTAAATTACATTATCGGCAACTAGATCATAAAAATTACCTTGCGGTCAGCGGTTAGCACGAATTTCCAGTAGTCGGCGCAAGAGACGTTTTCGCGTCTCGAACATGCAAATACCCAATACTCTTTGCACAGAGCAATAATAGGTGTCGTGGCTAGAAATAAGTAAAGTGGACATGGATTTATAAGAGTCTAATTTGGTAATTCTGAAGAAAAATAATTGGTCATGGACAGTATACGTAATACGAAGCCTAGATATGCGATCATCATAGCAGCTAACTTGAAGGGTTCCAAGAATGGGCAAGGCTAGCAGCTAAAGCAGAGAGTCAGGTGAGCAGGAGTTATTTGGAAATAATTTTGGTGTTAAAGATCTTGCAGGTACATGACATTAGCTCATTTAGACAATACTTGTTTACACATTTGGTTGGCAATAAAACCTCCTGATCGAATATGCTATCGTCAGCAGTAAAGAAATTTTTTAATGCAAGAAGCAGTCATGGGCATGGATGCGTTTCTTACATCTCATACGTAAGCGCAAAAATGATGCATGATCAAATGTTTAGACGAAAGCTTCTATGTAAAAACCAGCAGTGTAGCACAGCCCTTTTACATTTAAAAAAGATGGAACTAAAGGTCCAAACAACACATGCTCCTTTTATACATCAGATAATGTTTCTTTTCCATAGGGACGTCCACTCATATGTGAAATAATGACAAGGTCTACTGAGAGACGTCTTATATCTTGGTATTATAGTAAAATACCTTTTATGAGGTATATAGCCAAGTAAACCGGTGCGTTCTAACTGCAGCGACTTAATGACAAGCGTGTGCGTGCGTGTGCGTGCGTGTGCGTGCGTGTGCGTGCGTGCGTGTGTGTGTGTGTGTGTGTGGGTGTGTGTGTGTGTGTGTGTGTGTGTTTGTGTGTATGTGTGTGTGTGTGTGTGTGATTCGCGCTTTAGTTTGCCTACTTGTGACAGAATGGGATTTTTTTGTCCCATTATTTGCGTTGGATATTTTGTCTCCATTTTATTTGTCTTGTCCAGCCGTACACGGGAAAAAGTTGCATGCTCGTTGAAAGGTGGTGTGTGTCTGTGTAACCGCTAAAGAAATTATTGGTATGTGGAGAAGGAAACCAGTGATGACGGACGAATTATCTCTCGAGAGATCTCCCCATCTTCATCAGCCTGATTAAAGCCACTGATGAGCAAATTGTCTTCACATACGTCTGCAAGAAATCTGTTCATGTGCAAGATTCGGCCATCTCCTCGCTTGCGAACTGCTTCATGCTTCATAATTCTTCCCGCGGGTTACATAGAAAGGGAATACCATCATCTAACCGCCGACCGGTAAGGTATTTCCACCACCTATTTCTCAAATTGTCCCCCTTATAGGCATGAAACACCTCCAGAAAACAAGAGTTGAACAGCACTAGACAAATAATATCTCCAGGCCTAACATTGGTACCTTATTTAATTTTATTGCGTTTTTATGGAGGTATAATATTGGATTCACAACCTCTATTATAATGTTCTAAACTAGTCATGGAATGCCTGCATGATTGCGGAGGGTGTAGAAGCACTATGAAAAGCCTATTAACGGCACCACAGAAATCGGCCTACCGGTCGTTTTCGATAGTCTTTTCTGCCTTCATGTTGCCGCTGCTGATCCGTCACTTTAAGAGCTGCCAATGTTCTCGACAGCGACTTTTGTTTTCATTTATTTTTTTAACTCTTGCCAATTTGTTCAATATGATGAGTAAAAGTATAAAATCGAGGCAGCCGCTTGTTCAGGAGCGAAAACACTCACGACGCTGCAGTCTCCTTGGAGATACAAATGCCTACGCACCTTAGGTGCCGCTAACAAACCAGCGATAAATTGTCATTTGTAACATTGAGCCCAGTTTAATTGATTTAAGTGGCTAATCAATTACCTAAAAAAGCTTCTCGCTTTGTTTTCGTTTCTTTTTTAGCCTGCTTTTGTTTTCCAAGCACAGTTCAAGTGCGCATATATTGACGCGCCTCGGCTCAATGAAACTTTCTGCGCGGTCGCTAACAGGTCATGCCATCATCGTTGGTTCATATATCGCTTCATAGATAGAGCTCAACAAACTTTAAAGCCTCGAAATTAAGGGTCCTGAAATGCGGAAGATCTCGCAGTATCATCTTTGGCCGTGATCGAAAAATGATGACGGAACACCAAAATTCAAGTACCGGTACAGAAATGTTCGGACGGACGGTAAATTTCGCAAGAAACATCCCGCAACCAAAGGAATGTAATTGAGCGCGACTGAAAATAAGTTAACTTTGTGTGGAGAAATTAGGACTTAAGACGTTCGAATTGTGAGGCGAGTCTCGGCTTAAGGGCTAAGATGACTCGACGGTTCAACCTAAACAACGGTATACTGAATGCGCGGTGCATACGAGGCCGACCAAAGGAAAAGCGTTCTGCTCTTGAACGCTAAGCTCTATTGAAGCGCCAAATGCTTAAAGTATTCACCATGGGATTAACCGCGATGATCGAATAAATCATTATGATCCCACGTTTCACAGCATGTGAAACAAAAATGGGTGGAACGCAACGCGCGAACGCTTACAATCTGTGATACATTCTACGCTTATAAAAGCATAAGCGCTTCGGTAACACCCTAAAGAGTATCTGCAGATACATTTCTCAACAAGCGCCGGGCATAGACCATTAAATGTATGTAGCATGCAGTTGGAGCACTAGGTTTCGGTCATTAAATATCATACCTCACGCTCACAACACCCCCTTTACATTGAACTCAAGACCTATGAAATGATTTGAAAAAATCAGCTCCACGAAGATATGCAGCACCGCTCTAAATAACTGAACTACAAAAGGACTATCCATTAACCAACCAATTTTGTTGCCGAACTTATGCGAATGGTAGGAAAGTGAAATATTTCATAATGCCAGGCCGATATTGTTTCACAAACTTTCACGTGAAAATATAAGATCGGAATAAAAAGGAATTTATAACGCGAGATCAGCTCAAACAGAGCACAGTAGCTCAGCTCTATCTGCTTGCTGAGCTGGGATGAAGAAATGCAATATCTGGAGCGTTTTTTTATAGCTTTCTTTTCTGCTATCAGCAAGTCTTCAATAACGGGTATTCGTACGTATACGTCATATTGTTAAAACCAACGCGAGGATAATAGTTATTCTTGACAAAGATCTCTAGAGAAGAGACCCAATATGAGTACGCGTTGCTAAAAAGTAGGGCTCTGTAAAGCAAGAAATACCGCACTCATATTGTTCTTCCCTTATGCAGAACTTCAACCGTCCCGATATTCTTTTTATAGGTTTTAGCAACTAGCACACGTGACATGTTCGCATCAGTTATTCATGCAGCTGAAATTTCATACACGAGAACTTTGAAAACTAGCTTCGGTCAGGACCGGTATTATGTTTGGAGCTTGGATTTATATGACCTGTTCTCGTCGGTGTAATGGAGCCGCTCGATCTTTGACAGGGTATGTTGGTTAAGCTACCATTTCGTCATCCTTCTGTGGGTGAGGGCGTAGACCATTAACCGGTTAAATGAGAAAAACCTTATTATAGAATAAAACTGAGGATGGCTCTTTTCTCCCTGCTCACGTCGCGTCGGGCTTTCAAAGGTTCAGTTGCCTTTTGCTCCGGCCAATGTTTTTTTAG
>JAJIZL010033402.1:8238-21893 GCA_023969395.1 Amblyomma maculatum
CTTTGAAGCTAGGTAAAAAGTGCACCTGGGGCTTTCCTTGCCACAATAGAATATCAATTTCAGAATGTGTTCTCAACTTCGCAAATCTAATTTACTCCCTGAAGCATATTTAGTTTCTTTCGTAAATAATCCTTATTACTAATTAGTTATGTGGAAAATGAAAATTGCCCGTGGTGCGCAAGGTGGCTGCGAGCAATACCTTACTCTTTTCTATCGCCTGTATTTAATATGTTATACTTTAATTCGTGGCTCAGTCTACTGCTGACAGCCTGTAATATATTGACGGCTCTTGTCACATAAATACGTTCACCGACGATCGCGTACTTTACCGCATTAAAAACACTTCCCAGCATGAACCAGTCAAGAATGGCCTAACTAGTGTTCAGAAACAAAAAGACATTTTCATCAATATACTCAGTTATGCAAAGCCGTATCTTTCACTCGTATTGTTTTTTGAGTTAAAATAAGGAGTCGCCTTATTTTGGTACCTAGGAGACACGCTGTCTCATGGTCTAGCCTGACATGCACGTATTTAAAATCTAGTATGAACCACATATAAAGCTTTGATCTCTATGACACGCCCTTTGTAACACTCTATCCAACATATTAATCTGCTCGCTTAGCTATCCCTAATGCGGCCTAAGCTTTAATATGCATCTGCCAAATATATCACAAATATTCTGTAATACGTCCAGAACCGTGCTGCTAGATTTATTCAAAGCAACGTACTCATAAGCCGTATCCCATCCCTAAACCCTAAATGAGCCTTATAGCCTTCCCGCTTCATCGCTCCATCTCAGGACTAACTCGGTTTCAAAGTTTAATTACGGCACCTTTATTATGCATTAGTATGCACCATTAGAATGCACGTCACCAGCTCGCATCTCTCATCGCAGTGTATAATTTGTGCATGTTTCCACTTTACCCCTGACAGGGCTACATTCACTTCCTCCTGCTTCCCCTGTAGAGCATGACAATGTAGTGGCCTTTCCCATAGCCTAGCATATCAGAGTTCTAGTGCGATGACACTTCGGTCCCCACTCATATCGAACTGAAATAAATGTACTAAAATAAAAACATCTATGAGCGCGAGAAGATTTTGAAACAGAAGCGTCGTGAACAGGTGAGACGACCAGTGCGTCTCCAGCAAATTTCCCACGTCTTTACCTCGTCGTGATCGTTTTCATTACATACCATCCGTCTGCTTCACCTTGAAAACCTAGCCTCGGATTGAAAACTCTATCTGCATTGGTCCTAATCACAGTTAACAAATCATATTACATGTTCAACTAGGACAGCAACAATTGAACTCATATTTTTTATCTTTTCACTTCTTACATAATAAGCCAACCCAGCCACAATAAACTGAAATGACAAAGGAGATGGCTCGCGGATTTACAAACAAGCGGATCATCAGCCGGTGTCTCCAAACTATCAGCAGACACAAAACCACTTACTTAGGTGGATCGCATTCTTTTATACCTTTACTAATTATGCAGAGTTCCTAAAATGCCCATGAGAAAGTAGCGTTTCCGCATTTCGCCCCAAGCTAATGCGGTTGCTTGCCCCCAGCAAACGAAGCACTAAGACGGTGCAGCCAGCGAGCAGAGAGGGCACTCGTGGAAACAGCTATGACAACTAACGACCCCTCAAGCCTCTTTTTTTCATACATTTTCCCGTACGATTGCTTGGCCGTCACAAATATTTAGACGGACGAAATAAGAGAAAAAAAAAACTGTCCAGAGGCCAGCGTCGTGTCCGCCTGGGATTGGGTGATCGTGTATAGTCGTTTCACAGCGAAGGATGTCAAGGGCCACATCCTCATTCACGCTCCCTGCGCAGCTCGAGTGGCGACAAGTGGCAGCACGTGAGTCTTCCTTTTTACTTCCATTGGTGTCAGAGAGACCGCGCACGAGAGGTGTGCCCTTCACTCAGCTCTGTAAACACGCGTGTAACATATTTTTAGTTTCACGAGGTTAGTTCCAAGTCTGGAGCAGGTGTTTCGTTGAGAAATCTTGGAGCCTTTTCGCACCGTTATGAAATGAATGTTGCTCTCATGCTGTGAACCGACGCTCGTGGAGAATCGACGGAAGAAAAAGGCAAAACGAGGCCCTTGCTGAAACAGCCAAGATGAAGCTGGTGGAAGCCGAGGATTAACAGCGACCCAGTGAAAGGATGAAAGGGAGTTAGAAATACTTACAAATCTCGTGAGGCGGTTATGAGGAGGGCACAAGAAAGAAGCGTTTCACATAAATGGCATGAAAGCAGAGTTCAACCTTCTGCTTATTACGCGAGCAAGGGGCGTTATTTCAGTTTCTGGATAACCAGTCCTGCGAAGTGCATATAAATAATAGCGGCGCTCCATTTGTTCGTGGCGCGGGCAGGTTAAAATGACATAGAGTTGTGGCTTGGCTTTCGACTTGTTCGCCCTATAATCCCACGCACACGACATATATCTGAAGGAGACGCTCTTACAAGTAATATACATCGATGCTACGCAGCACGTGTGATGATTAGCTCGTTTTATTCCAGCCCAGCAAGATACAAAGCTCAGTTACAGTTCAAAAGGGTCAAGCTGATACTCCACGTTTCTTCATTTGCGCGCTAACTATGCGCATTGGAACGAGACACGAAGGAAAAACAACAAAGCGTGGTGTTTTTTTCACCGTGACTCGTCTCTCATGTAACAAAATCAGCATCGATAAATATATAACAGCGAATATTTCACGCCTTCACTCTATAAATATTCGTCTCTCAGTGTTGCGCCGAAACGTACAACCCTTTTTTCCACGCGTTTTATTGCCGAGTCGTGCACTCGAAATATTATTTTGTTTTTAGAGCACGAAAGAATTGTGGGTTGAAAGCACCGAAGTCGCTATCCAGTTTACTACCGAAAGCGTAGCAAGTGGAGTGACCTCAAGGAGAGTGCACGTTATCGCCCTACAAACGCCGCCAGGCGATTAGAGTGACGGCCATAATTTCTTATCGAAGCCTTTGCGAGAATCCCGAGTCAAGAGGGGCAGCGCCGTTGGTACAGAGGACAACCTAACAAGCGCATCTCTACCTACCGGAGTAGCAAGATACTTGACTCTGCACTGGCCTAAGGTGCCTTCACAAGATTGGATTCTTGCGTGAACGTCACGGGCCAAGGAGCATCCTGCGACCGACGAGCTCTTACCGTCACAACTGTAAGTCCGGTTGTCATAGGTGCATCCCCGCATGCGTTCCCAGCGCATTGCTTCATGCTCAATCAGTCCCGAAGGTATTATAAAAGCACTGGTACTTCATGAAATTAAACGCAGGGAGACCTCTGGAAAGAAACGATAAACGGTGCCTTATACAAACACCGCCTACTGTTTCCATCTGCAGCGATTCTCGTACAACTTTCTTCAAGGAAAGAGTGGAAGAACTGAATGGGAACATGATGTACGAGCGACAGATAAAGAAGAATATAATTCAGCTCCCAATTGTTAATCTCTCTACTTTTGCTTTCGCTTTCCTAGGGACACGCTTCAACCATGTTTTTCCCCTTCCCGCAGAAAATGAATATAGAACTCGTTATAGGTGAAAGGAGAACCTAAACCTCTTTGGAGTGATAGCATTTCAGTGCATGTATTTAACATTTGTTAGCTCCCCGAAGTCAGGAATCAAGTATATGTTTGCCTAATTGAATGCGAAACACTTTGTTTTCGCCTGCCAAACTTCCCATTCGTGATATAACTATACACCTTAAAATGAAGCGATTTTTTAAATTCACTTTTATATGAAGTCTGCCATTGGTAATCGTCGTCCACAGTGCATAGCTAGAGATTGGATATCCTCTGTGATATCGTATACCGAAGGAAAGAAAGTTGAAAGAATGAAAATATTACACCAGGCCGAAGTACAGCTATCCCTAGCTGAAAATATGTTTAGCAAATGCAAAACTGCACAAACAGCTACTTGTAAGCTTATTTTTTTAATTGGTTCTAACGTGCAAACTTTGTGCAACAGGTCCAGTCAGGTTGTTCTCGTTTTGCCAAATGTAAACCATAAATTTGGATTTAACTACTGAAATGTGGTTTCCATCGAATGATTCTTGCCTTCCGTGTCAGCTTGCCGTTCACTAAAGTGTTGATGTATATGTACATTCGAATCTAAAGCACCAAATTCCACGAAACTGCAATATAGTAATAAGAATGTTGAGTGCGTCATCATCTTTCATCAGGCTGTTTGCTTTCGCTTACCGACCGCTGTCTGAGAGTTTGTTATATGATTTCAGGACATATATGAACGCAGTATCAGCCTAGAATGTATTTTTGTCGTTCGCTTCAATGAACGTTTGTTTCCATGAGTAGTTCGAGTAGCGCGGTTGTCCAAAGGCTGTCGTCACCTCAGCTTCTGAAGCCATCGCTTAAAAGATTCTCCCTTGATGCAGTCAAATTAGGCCTAATAGTTTGCGATCGCATTGACTACGTACAAATTCACTTCCCTATACGTTGAAAAGGAAAACCTATTCTACAGACGTACTGGATAGAGATTACTCCAAACAAGGCATTTTAAAGTCAAGAAAAACTTTGCTGGTCCAGTGGGATATCGTCATAAAAGAGAAGGATGCGATACTTTTTCTTTAGACGTACAGTGTGCCCTTTCCGCTTAATACTCTGAACAAAAACGAGAACAGTAGACCTTGCATATAATATAAATTTATATAGCAGATATAAGCAAACTTCATTCTAAAGTTTTTTTAGGAAATAATTGTGAAAGCGATCTTTTAGCATTTAAGAACCGCCGGGGCAATAAATAAACGCTGATACCAAATGCCAAGGAGCGCTGTTTTCTTCCTTCAGCAGGCAAATCATACCTGCCGTTATGATCAGTCCCCTATTATTCTTATCATACTATTTAAGCATTTCTTCATTTAGGCCTTTTATGTTTCTGTTTGTTTTATTTTTTTTTTCTTCAAGTTTTCGAATTATCATGCTTCTTTCGTTTTTGATTAGGATGCAAAATTTTAACTCGCAGCACTGTTGAATCCGCATTTGTACTTTCCCCTGTAATAATAGATCACTGCATATTAAATGGATATTGTTCGTGTTACGTAATTGCTTATGATACTTATGCTATTTGTGCGAAATGTCTGTGGTAGGTGCTTAGGGCTCCTATACGAATTCAATAAAAATTACTTTTTCTACATTTTTGCCAGATGTCCGTCCATTTCCTTACAGGCTGCTTTATGTTGATCTTTCATGAATTGGCAGTCATCGGTGGCTTTTATTGATTGCCTTTATTGACCCTCCCTTTGCTAGCTGGTCTGCAGTTTTATTCTCAGCATATCCCCAGTGTTCCTTAGTATTTTTCTGCTGATCATTTGAATGATTAGAGTAGTATTGTTCGGCTGATTATAGATTTCAGCTTCAGCACACATGTAGAGATCTGAAAATTGTAACGCTGATTATAGTTTTGCTGACGATTCTTGCTTATTCATGCCTGTTGTTATTGCTTGAAAGTTCGTAGTGGTAAGAGAAGGTTTAATCTATACATCGAGGACGGCGTCGAGGTCAGCGAGGAAGCGCACGATAATCAAACCAGCACGATGATCTGCGCGATCACAATTCCACAGACTGCTCCTCTTCGTGAGCGTCCAGCAAAAGGAGCTCGTCTTCTTCTTCAAAAAACCCCCCCCCCCCCCCCCCCCGAGAAAAAGGAGCCATCCTGGCGACTTAAGGGGACGAAGATACAGTTGGATCGTAGAACGGCTTAAGACGCTGCACACTTACAGTCTCGCCACCACGGCGTCGCAAATCGAAAGATGGCGTAAGCGGCTCAGCAATATAGTTGACTGGTGAAGTGCGCTCGACGACCCGGTAGGGCCCATGATACTTGGAGATTAGTTTTGTTGAGACCAGGTCTGCCGGATGGAACCCATAACCACACGAGTGAGCCGGGTTCAAAGTGTGGTGCATTCTTCTGATCGGTGTCATAGCTATATTTTTGGCGCCACTGAGAGTCGGTCGTGAACGTGCGGGCAATCTGGCGGCATTCTTCGGCACACTGTGCAGCTTCTGACACTGTAGTACATTCTGATGAGTCAGGGTTGTAGGGGAGGACAGTATCAAGGGGAGCAGATGGGTGCCGACCGTAAAGCAAAAAGAACGGAGAGAAACCCGTGCTAGATTGCGTAGCAATGTTGTACGCATAGGTGATATAAGGAAGGACAATGTCCCAGTTTGTGCGGTTGGATACGCCGTACTTCGCGAGCATGTCGCCGAGGGTGCGATTAAATCGTTCAACAAGGTCGTTTGTTTGCGGGTGGTAAGCGGTGCGAGTCTGGTGAAGGATTTTGCACTGAGCGAGCGGGGCTTGAACGACTTCGGATAAGAAAGCACGGCCTCTGTCGCTGAACGATTCACGAGGAGCACCGTGACGGAGAATGAAGTTCTTCAATAAGAAACCGGCCACATCTCGGGCTGTTGCAGTTGGGAGCGCGGCGGTTTCGGCATATCGTATCAGGTGGTCGACGGTGACAATGACTTAGCGATTGCCATCGGGTGTGTACGGAAGAGGGCCGTATAGGTCAATTCCAATGCGGTCGAAGGGTCTAAGCGGGCATGTGAGATGCTGCAACTCACCAGCCGAACGGGGAGAGGCAGGTTTGCGTCGTTGGCACGTCAGGCATGACGAACGTACCTGAGAACCGAGTTGTACATACCGCGCCATTAGTAACGAAGACGGATTTGTGTGTACGTCTTGAAAACTCCGGCGTGGCAGCACTGTGGATCGGCAAGAAAAGCTGTACATATTTGACTCCGTAAATGGCGCGGAATCACGAGGAGCCAATTCCTTCCACTTGAGCTGTAGTTGCGCCGGTAAAGGAGGTTATCCGGTGAGGGGTGCATGAAGGGGTAATCACTGATTGGTTTGAAAGGTAGTCAATAAGAGAGGCGATCCATGGATCCTTGCGTTTTTCGGCAGGCATGTCACTGACGTCGATCGAAGATGCGACGGAGAGGCTGGCCAGGTCGGCTGGAAGCGGTGAGCGAGACAAAGCGTCGGCGTCTTTATGTTGGCGACTAGGGCCCGCTTGCACAAAACAATCTTAAGACTGTCTTAGCTAAGTCCAGACTTAACTGGAGTCTAAAGAATAGGCCACTAGCATGGACGCTTAAGACTGGAGTCAAGACTGGGCTTTAGTCCTGACTTGAATAAGTCGCTTGTATGATTACGACTCTAGTGCTGTCTTGGTTAAGACACAAGGACGTCAGGTGTCTAAGTAGAGAAATTAGGGAAATACAGGGATGCGCTGGCACTGTCCCTGCTGTAAGATGTACACATTCCGTCAATTTTACGTTGTGTGAAATCCGTGCCATTGCTTTTCGTGGCTTAAGATTGTGTTACGAGGAAAAATGCCCCAAGTGGTTGCTGAGGCCGTTCTGGGAAGCCACTCTGGTGAACATGAACCCGAAGCGTTCGACGTTCGGAACACGAGCCGTCTTAAATAAGCTTGGTCTTTCTAAAGACACCATTTAAGTCTGGACTTAGCTCAGACTTTATCGTGCAAGCCGGCCCAGATCGGTAAATAACGCGGATATCGTATTCTTGCAGACGCAGAGCCCACCGTGCTAAGCGGCCAGATCGGTCTTTGAGCGATGAAAGCCAGCATAGGGCATGATGGTCCGTGACTACGTCAAAAGAAGGGTTGTAAAGGTAAAGGCGAATCTTTGAGATTGTCCAGACAATGGCCAAGCACTCTTTCTCCTTTACAGAGTAGTTCGCTTCGGCTTTGGTGACAGTACGGCTGGCGTAAGCGACTACGTATTCACCGAAGCCAGGAGGGCGCTGAGCAAGCACAGCTCCGAGGCCGACACCACTCGCGTCTGCGTGCACTTCGGTTTTCGTCTGGGGGTCAAAATGGCACAGGATGGGTGGGGCTGTGAGGAGGCGGCGCAAGGTGTTGTAGGCGCCGTTGCATGCTGGTGACCACAGCGTAATATTTGAGTTATTGCCGAGGAGCTCAGTCAGCGGGACGACAATGGAAGCAAAGTTCCGTATAAAACGCCGAAAGTATGAGCATAAATCCAAAAAACTCCTTAGTTGCTTGATGGCAGTAGGTTTCGTGAAGGCAGTCACAGCTCGAAGTTTGGTGGGATCAGGACGGATACCATCCTTGGACACAACATGGCCCAAAATGGTCAGCTCACGAGTAGCGAAACGACACTTCTTCAAGTTGCAGACCGGCGTTCGCAAGACATATCAGACCTGCTTCAGTCGAGAGAGCTGGGTCGCTATGTCCGTCGAGAACACCACGATATCGTCAAGGTAACAGAGGCACGTCTTCCACTTCAGGCCACACAGAATTGTATCCGGTAAATTCAAAGAGGCCATCGGGGGTGACAAACGCGGTTTTAGGGCAATCCTCCGCAGCCATGGGCACCTGCCAGCAACCGGATCGTAAATCGAGCGAAGAAAAGAGTTCAGCACCTTGTAAGCAGTCCAATGCATCATCTATACGCGGAAGAGGGTAGACGTCTTTCCTCGTAATTTTGTTTAGGCGACAATAGTCAACGCAGAAGGGAATAGAACCGTCTTTCTTCTGCACTAGGACAACAGGGGAGGACCAGAGACTGTTAAAAGGCTCAATCACTCCATTCTGAAGCATTGTGTGAACTTGGACTTCAGTAACTCGGCGCTCGGTGGCCGACACTCGATAGGGGCGCTGACGCAGAGGAGAATGGGAACCGGTGTCAATGTGGTGGGCAACAGTTGATGTGCGGCTCAAAGGAGGCTGGTGAGAGTCGAATGAAGAACGGAACTAAGGAGGCAGCGCGAGAAGTCCAGAGCGTTGAGGTTCAAGAAGGCGGCATCGGTGGAGCGGAGGAAAACGTCGGCAGAAGACTGGTCCAGCGAAGAACAGGCGGTGTAAGCGGTGTGAGTGCGGCCAAGTCAGCGGGCTGTGAAGTGGGTGTTGCGTCACCAGGGAGAATAGAATCAAGGAGCTGGATGGTGCCGAGGCATTCACCGCGACGCAGAGATACGGGAAATGAGAACGGATTACAAATCCGGAGCGCGATGAGGCCAGCTGACACAGAAACAGATACAGCGTAAGGCAGGAGAAGATTTTTGTGGCTTAGAAAGATAGGCGATGGGATGAAAAGTACATCAGTACGACGGGAAAAAGCACAAGCGGTGGGCACAAAAACGAAAGAGCGCGAAGGGAGATCAGTATCTTCGGCAGCGAGAACTTTGGGAAAAGGAACGTCCGTCTAGCGCAAAAAAAAACTCCAGTTCGGCACGAGCAAAGTTGATCACCGTATTATGACGCGACAGAAAATCCCAACCCAAGATAAGATCATGAGAGCAGGAAGGCAAAACTACGAACTCTATTACATACACAACTTCTTGAATGATGACTCGAGCGGTGCACACCGCTATAGGCTCTACAGACTGGGCACTTGCCGTGCATAGCGAGAATCCTGAAATAGGTGTCGTAACTTTGCGCAATGAACGGCAAAGACTTGCAACCATGGCAGAAACAGCAGCGCCGGTGTCGACCAGAGCCAGTACTATAACACCCTCAACATAAACTTCAAGCAGATTTGCAGGAGATATGTGAGGCCTTTTACAGTTCGCTCGTTGCGCAGTTCTCGCCTCGGGAACTGCGGCATTCAGTTTTCCTCTTGCGCAAGATTGGGACGCCGGCGCAGAGGATATAGGGAGCGGCGACGCAGCGAAGTTGAGCGGCGAGGAGAAAACGTAGTACGGTCATTCGTAACGAAACCTGCAGATGAATCGGCGGCTACGTACTGATCCCGGGTTGGCTGCCAGGAATCTGACGTTCGGCACGATAGAAAATCATCGAGAGTGCGTTTTCGGCAGTACCGGGCAATATGGCCAGCATATCTACAAGAAATGGGACGGTTATCACGTGTTCGCCATGGATTGCGGCGCTACGGACGAGGCGGAACGAAAGGCTGTGGCGCCAAACAAAACTCCTGTACAGGCGCAGGAGGCGTAGCGTACACCAGAGGGTAGCTAGGAGGACGTGGTCGGGCAGCAACCGCAGCGTACGTCAGCGGTGCGACAGGAGCGGGGGCGCATGTCATTGGTGGAGCGACAGGGACGTCGGCGTATGAGAGGGTCTCAACGGCTTGTGCAGGCTGAGGAATGGGCGTTGGCGGATGAACCGGGGGAAGGACGTCCGCCAGGCGGTCGGCGATGACCTGTCGAAGGGGCGCCAAATTGCGGGAAAGCTCGCAGTTTGTGGGCAGTAGTGATATTTGGCGAGCAACTTCCTCTCGGATGAAATCTTTGAGCTGCTCAGCGATGATGTCTCAGATGTAGCGGAGAGGCGAGAAAGTGATTCTATGGCGCGGAAGGCTGTCGAGGGAGGAGTCGCTGCTTGCGCAACACATTGTAGCTTTGACAAAGGTTCACAACTTGTGCAACAGTTGTCAAATTCTGGAATGTTAACATGAGAAAGGTGTCATATTTGATGCCCATCAGGATCTGCTTGATCTTTTGTGCCTCGGGCATCTGGGTGTTAACGCGTCTGCATAGGTGGAGTACATCTTCAATCTAAACGTCACGCCGAGCCGCTGCGTTCGATCGTGCTAGCGTTGTTCGGCGCGGAGCTTGCGTACAGTAGGACGACCAAACACGGTGGTAAGGTTCGCCATAAATGAGTCCCAATTCGTGATTTCGGCTTCGTGGTTACGATACCACAGGTTGGCAACTCCGGTCAAATAAAAGATAACGTTCACTTAACTTTGTTGCGTCGTCCCACTTATACGAACTCACTCGCTCTTATGAAGTAAGCTAGTCGTCACAGTCGGTGTCGTCTGTCCAACTGAAGAGCGCAGAGTCTCGCTGGCGTAAGGAACCAGAGCAGACGACCGGCGTGGTCATCGGGGCGGTTGGTGGGTGTTCGTCTTCGGCCATGTGAATTACCGGTAGCGTGCGAGTGCGAAGCTGCAGCGTGAGGCAAGGGTATCAGGCCACACCTCCACCAAGTGTAAGAGAAGGGTATGTTGCTGGGCGAGTTGGTTATTCATTGTCAGAGAAAGAGCGCTATAGAGCGCATGTGTGTGTGTGTCCTCCTTTTCCTGGTCTGTCGTCAGCTATAGCGCTCTTTCTCTGTAGGAGAAGGAATTACGTTTGCGGGCTTCGCACAGAAGCGAGATTCCGAAGGGGCGACAAGGTCAAGGGGCAGCTTGACGCGGGCTGAT
Organism: Amblyomma maculatum; assembly: GCA_023969395.1. Classification (NCBI taxonomy): domain Eukaryota; kingdom Metazoa; phylum Arthropoda; class Arachnida; order Ixodida; family Ixodidae; genus Amblyomma; species Amblyomma maculatum. Next base: position 19,443 of record JAJIZL010033402.1, read on the forward strand.
TTATGAGGGTCGCGCAGGCGACCGCTTCTCGGAAGTGAACCCAGAACACATGGCAGCGGGTGACGCTGCCGGTTCTGTCCGCCCGTGCCACGAGAAAGGCAGGGCAGTGCAGTTAGAGCGCACAGCGTAAGCGCAGTGGTTGTGGGTTCGGCGCTAACTGCTATGTCCCCCGGTTCGAGTGGAGAGGGCGCGGAGGCCATAAATCCCGAAACGCAGCGTAACACGCGCCTGGGGAGAACGCGCAGCAGAGAGAGCCGCTGTTGACATGTCTTCCCGGGAAGACGCCTGTACGTCCCTTTGAATCCGCCGCCCGCACGCAACCGACCAAGAGCAGGGATCGGAATGTGTGGGCCTGAGGTTTGCGTGCTTGTGTTTATGTGTGTGTTTCGGAGGTGTAACCGTCGACGCCGTTTGTCTTTGCGACTGCTTGGCGCCTCTTGCGTGGGAGGATTTTGGAGAGGGAGTAAATCGCAGATGTATGTGTTTGCGTGCGCAACCACTCGCTGCTGAGTGCGTTCGTTGTGTGTGTTTTATTTGACATGCGTAGGAGAGGGGTATGTGTGGCACAATGATTGACCAGCCTATTTCGATGCACTGCATGTTATTGGCCACAGAGTGGCTAGTCGTTGATTGGTCAACGGACGAGACTCGAATTTTGAACGCTAAGGAAGGAGCGTTGAGACAGTTGGGCTCGGAGGAGAGTGGGGCTCGGACGAGAGTCGAGAGCAGACGGGTTGTTCGAGGAGGGAGGCTAGGCTGACGGAGGGCCCAAGGGACTCCGGCCTAAAGTGTAGCAGGAGGCCAAGGCCTGATTCTGTTAGCCTCTGACCTCCGATCGTGCACCCAGTTGCAGTTAGCCCTCTATGTTTGATGTCGAATCCGACGACATTATTGTAAATACGTTGTATAAGAAGTGTAAATAAACGTGTACAGTCCGAGAAGGGAAGTCCTCATCTCCGCACCGCTATGTGTCGCTGAGCCACGGCGCAGCGGTGGTCACCATCACCACTCTGGACGAGCGGAGGCAGAAGAAACAGCAGAAACACCTGCTGTATAGGGAAGCCCATCGATTCCCCAAGACTCTGCTCGAATTGTTTAACTGAAGGTTTAATCTATACGTCGAGGACGACGTCGAGGTCGGCGAAGAAGCGCACGATGATCAAACCAGCACGATGATCGGCGCGATCTCAATTCCACAGACTGCTTCCTCTTCGTCAGCGTGCAGGAAATAGGGCTCATCTTCTTCACAGCGGATTATACCGGAAGTATGCGTTTTTAGTGGAATATTTTGTCGTTTTGAAGACTACAAAACCTGCTTTGGCTTGTTGGATATTTTAACCGGTTTATGATTTAATTTATGCTCAATATCCACACGCTTCCTTGTAAACTTCGAGGCTAGTCTGTTAGCAGTTGAATAACTCCACGAAATATACTTGTCTAGAATCTGTTCGTCCAATAAAAAATATATTTTGGTTAGTGATTTTATATACGTTTCATTTTCCAGTTCAACTTTCTGATGCACAAATTAAATAGAAGCTACGATTCAAGAGTAATACTGAATGTGATTCAGTCTGAGTCGAACCTCGTGGGACCCTTCAATGCGCACTACTCTTACGCCACGCACGCCAGTTCGTCCAGTTTGTTTAGTTCAGGACTGTTCCCCTATGTCATGCGTTCATTAGTGTAATGTGGTAGGTTACAGGTGTGTGCTGACGAGCGAATTGGGGTATGTTGGAGATAGAGAGTCCCATCAAGAAATTACTGATTAGGCGAATAGAACGATTCGTTTCTGCGAACCAGAACCAGCCAAGGACGCCGCAAACATGAGTCTTTGGCGCTGTATTACCAGACCTTTAAAGGCGGCCCATAGGCGTCACCCATTGACTTAATTCGTCTATCATTTAACCGTCTTATGCATGATTTAAAAGCAGTGGCTGATTTTTTTTATCTCCGAAAAATATTTCTTAGCCACAAAGATGACAAAAAAATACGTAATCAACAACCTCCTCATTATATTTGTAATTTTGTCCCCAATGAGGCCGTCATGATATAAGGTGGTAGAAGTAATGTGCATAATTACGAAATAAAATAGAAATATCTTTAAAATGCAGGAAACTCATGCCAGAACAGCATACACTGTAAAAAAAACGTTTCTGAAAAAAAAAAAAACTTCCATGGGAACTTTAATGACGTAACAGTTCTGCTGTCATTTATTTTGTTTTCAAGTTCTCTAATTTTGCCAATATTTTCTGTTAGCGCGTTTTCTGTAATTCAACAGAATTTTAAATTTCCTAGTTTTTTTTTTGTTAAAAACCAGGCTATTTTGATTTCACATAAGTTTGCTGTCAATGCTTTTGAGGTCTACAGATATCTTCTGTTTCAGGCGTCTTGTTAAATAACAAGCTGTCACCCGTTAATAATTAGGGGGTATTATTAACGATGCGCCCTTAA
>JAJIZL010033402.1:21903-35863 GCA_023969395.1 Amblyomma maculatum
GGCTTTTCTCTCCATGCCTTCCACGCGACGCCGTGCGGGCCTCGCGCTGTACCGGCTTGATGAAAATGTGCGCCGATTTCGTGACACAAGCTCACAGTAAAAACAATGTTGAAATATACAGAAATTCTCTGTTATGCTATGTTTTCGGTTTTTAGTTTTTCTGTGATTTTAGAGCTTTTTTTGTTTACAGCTGATAGAACAGTTTTGTAAATTGACAAAATATTTTCTATTTTGCGGTGTTTTCTTTTTTTCTTTTTCTCTTTTTTTTCGCAGTTAAAAGAAAAATGCAAATATATCTAATTTTACTCACCTTACATGCTTTTCCGCCTGTAACAACACTAAAATTGCCTTACACGCCAGTTTCTTCAATGAACACCGGTTTTAAGACGAAAGCCTTGCTAACTCCATCTCTCGATGCTGGCGATACTCGATGGCACCCATAAAGGTAACCACGCAAAAGCTGTTGTCTAGCCACCGAAAAATGCAAGTAGCAGGGAGCCAACCTCCTTTCTCGTATAACCCAATATATGCTTATAGTTACCAACGAAGGACCTCAACGTGGCGCCCCTAGTTATCTTCTTTCGAATAAAAATTTTTAGGCAGCGGATCCTCGGACAGCGTCTTCGTGGTTGTCATGTCATTTCGCTTTCTATTCACCATTTGCCTACTATTGAAGTAAAAATTTATTTGAGCCAGGAAATAGAACAGGCGACAAAACTTTATCGAATTGTTTGCTTTCCTAACAAGGTTTCGGATGGAAAGCAAAAAATTCTTTTTTTTTATCCTGAACGTATTTCAGTCAATGGAATAGAACTTGGTCTGTGCAGGGACAGAAATTTGCTTTTATTATACCTGCTTTATGCACAACGTTTTGAAGTGGAAAGCTTCACTACAAGGGTAGGAGCCTAGCTTCGCGTATGCCGCGACCGAGTGGCGTCACATACAAGGCCAGCTGCACAGCCCCCTCGCCAAGCTCTGCCGCGACGTTGCCTGGCAAAGCTTAAGAGGTGCGCGACTCCTCCTGATTAAAAAAAAAAAATTGGTCTCCATCCGGGAATCGAACCTCCCTCCCTTGGATCCCCAACTGAGAGCTTTACCGCTGAGCCCCGCTTTTTTTTTTCTTTATTGCCGACATTGACATTTGAAAGTGAAATCAGAAATACAGTGCATAAAACGCGTAAGCCAGGCTTCGGCAAACACGGATTAAAATTCTCTCAGCGACACCAAAACATCGAGCAAGGTAATCCATTCTGGTGGATCAGGGAGTGCTCGGTAACACTCTCTTAGTGAAACGACACTTTCAACAAAATGCTCGCGAACAGGACGCACGACAAGATCAGCATGTTCAGATTGCATCCTCGTTTTCCATATTGAGTGCGGGCCCAGAAGCATAATCAAATCATATGGTATATCGTGTGATGTTTCGATCGGCAAGAACCTTATTCCATATGGATCGAGTGGTAACTGTTTCTTAAGCGTGCGCTGTAAAACATCCCAGTGAAATATTGGGTCAAAGCAGTCAAGAAAAACATGTTCTATTGTTTCAGGTTTTTTGCATAAAAAACAATTGGTAGTGCAGGGTACGAAGATGCCTTTGCTATGAAGCCATGTCTTAACGGGTAGCGTGTTAGTGTGCAATTTAAAGAAAAAAGTTTTGACTGAAGATATTACCGGCATTCTTTTAACTCTTTTAAGGACGTCTTGTCCGGGGCCTCCACGGTATGGCATCATGCTTCCCCAGCCATTGTACCGTTTACCGCTGTGCCACGCTCCGAGATCTTTTTTTTTTCCTGACATGGTATTTATCTCATCATGGTATTTATTACATGCCTTAAATGCAGGAGAGAGCTTTATAAGTTATTTACAAAGCAATCAGCCTGTAGGTGAAAAGTTCAATTGAAACATACAACACCACACCACACAACTTAGCACAAGTTCACTAAAACGGTGGCAAGGAATGACATCAACAATCCAAGCCGGTAAGGTTGATAGTCACTATCTTCGTAAATGTCTCTAAGCTGGTGCACCATCTGGCCGAAATGAGTACTGGGAGAAACGGGAGGCTCGGCATTCAACAAACGCGTTTTCCTCAGGCTGTGCAGTGCAAGAAGGAAAATCATGTCAAACGGTTACTGGGGATTTAAAGCGGAAAGTTAGGCTAGTTGGTGATCTTTAGATTCAATGCACGTGGTAACAGCGCTAACGACAGGGACAGAGGAGAAGCGGACACCACGAACGCTAGACAACAACTTGGTTTTTATTCCGGACAACACATTCAATATATAGGCAAAAAATGTAAAAACATCAAAACCTAAAGCGCATGTGCAGCGGTACCTTCTGGCTCAGGAATTGTATTTCTTTGGATGATAACGATGGCTTGCTTACTAAAGAAGGTGGCGAAGAAGGCAATATCCGAGTTGTGCTCACTGCACCAGATAAACGTGCAAGGCTGTTAATGTTGCCTCAGAGAAGGAAAAACGACATTCCCCAATAAAACATCAAATGCCGTATGTGGCCTGCAAGACCAATGTGGTCTACAGAATTCCCTTGTCATGCCGGCATTGCTACATCGGCCAAACTGGCCGTTGTATCAATGTTCGGCTAATGGAGCACCGGCAGGCAGTCGAGGCAATATCAGGCTTTGGACACTTGTCAGCACATTGTAGACGCTGTGAGTATAATTGTGCTCCGATATACAGTCAGACACGGATGATTTTTTCATGTTCAGACCAGAAAGAACACGAAATACTCAAAAGCATTTCTCATTGATATTGAACGAAAGTCGTGCGTAAGCAAGCCATCGTTATCTCTATCATCCAAAGAAATACAATTGCGGAACCGCTGCACATGCGCTTTAGGGTTTGATGTTTTTACATTGTTTGCATATATTGAATGTGTTGTCTGGAATATAAACTAAGTTGATGTTTAGTGTTCGTGGTGTCCGCTTCTCCTCTGTTCCTGTCTTTAGCTCTAGTTACCATGTGCATTGATTCCTGGTGATGTTCGGTGGTCCTTAAGTAACACAGACTGTAGGAATTCAAAATAGTCTTTCTTCAGTGTTCTTTGCAGAACGTCCCAAAAAAAAATTGCATCTTCTCAGGCATAAAACAGTGTTCGATGGATCCAGGTGTATCACATAGCCGACAATTAACAGAAGAAACTAAAATATTTTTTTTTGTCAAGCCACACTTTAACAGGCAGAACTTCTGCATTAAGTTTAAAGAGAAACGTTTTAGTAGAAGGCGAGATCGGCATTGTGCGTATCCTTTTTAACACATAATGCCCCATACAATTAGTACAGAGTGAACGATATCAGGTAGGCGGGAACAACATAGATCCAATTCTTTGTGAAACTTTTGCCGTGGAACAGAGAATAAGTACTCATAAGAAAAGCGCACTGCCAGAAAACGCACTGAATTGTAAACTTCATAAAATTAAATAATAAGGGTCGATCGGTAAAATTGGAAGAGACCACTAAGTTGGGAAGTAGGTTCACAAATTAGTTTGCAGGAATGATCTGGTACTTGGATGGTTGCTATTGCGGAAAAGGAAGAAACGAGCAGCTAACTGTCTGACATAGACATATGTCAAACCTAGTACGCCAGCAGAAACAGGCCTGAATACGTTATCTCACGCCGCGTAGACCCAAATATGAACGTCGCAAACGCTCGGTGAAAGCTTTGGATATATTTCCTCGCGCAATGGAGTATCTGTCTTAACAGGGTAGATGTGTAGGCCAGTTGCTGAAACATATGGAAGCTAAAACCGCAGCAGCAGTACCTGTAAAACATAATAAATATTTGTAGCTAGAAACATGTTACAGGCCTGTGCTCGACCAAAAATTGATTGGCGATGCGGAACAAAAGTCTCATCATAGTTTTGGAGTGCCGGGATCCGCTCTTTCCAGTAGCGCCCGCTGGACTTGAATGCATGAAAGGGAACTCGAAGGTATTTAGGGAGGGCACGAAACCATTCAATTCCAGCATAATGAGTAGGCATTGCTCCCCATGAACAGAAACAGAGACCCGAACTTTTAGACCTATTCGTTTGAGATCTAGTCACAATGCCAATCTGCTCAATGGTGGTTATAATTTTGTCAATGCTGGGTTTGTAAATGCAGAAAAACTTGAAATCATCGGCGTACGCAAGCACTTTGACTTCATTACTAAAGGCAACATAACCACGGATATTGTTGTTGCGCAGTACACTAAAAAGAAGTGGCTATAGGTAGAGGGCAAAGAGCAGCGGTGACATAGGACAGCCTTGCTTCACGGATAATGATGGAATTGGCAGAGGCTCTGTGAGGTGCACCAGTAACAATCAAGTGAGCGAAACAGTTGTCGTAACAAAGTTGCACCCCTTTATAGTTGATCCAACATTTGCACGCTCGGGAAGAGAAAACAGAAACGAATGCCGGACACGATCAAATGCCTGTAGAGCAAGCTGCTCATAAGAGCCAGAGCAAGGTTCAAGAATTGTACGTGCAATATGAATGTTATTTTGTATGGAGCGGCCTTGAAGCCACACGTCTGATGAGGGCCTGTGAGAACCATCATCGCATGTTGTAAATGATTTGATAGAATAACACACTTTGGGGGGCTAGTTGGTGCATGATTTCAAAAACACACAGTGCACAAACCAGACAATACAGGGAAGAAAGACGAACACAAGATTTGATAGAACTTTCACAAATATTTTATAATCCACATTAGTCAACGTGATTTGCCTGTAGCCATGCACTGAGAGCAATTTTCTTTATCCGTACTCTTTGGAATTAAGACTGTGCAATTGCTAGTAAAGGACTGAGGAAGGACTTGGACATCAAAACTTAAAGCGAAAATTTGCAGCAAGATAGGGCTCAGCAAATGTTTAAACGTTTTGTAAAACTCGCATGATAGGTCATCAGGGACAGGTGTTTTAGAGAGGGTTAAGAGAGGTTAAGGAGGCAGCGGTGACGTAGCGCTAGAACATCCGCCTCGCATGCAAGAGGAGCGGGGCTCAAATCCCGGTGCCGCGCAATTCTCCACCGGAAACAAAAAAAAAAATTCCGCGTGTCGATTTCTTTTTGAATTTCTCTTTGAATTGTGCCGATTTGCAGGTGACCATTCATACATGGCACATTAGAAATTGGCTAATTGAATAAAGTTTCGTGAGGTCCACGACATTCCGAAGGGAGTCTCTGAAGTCTTTTTTCCGGTATGGGCGCCCGGCATGCAAGAAAACGGAGACGGGGCAAAACAATACCTCGGCCGATTGAAGCCTTTTGAGAAACGCTTCGAACAGCGTCGTGAATCGCTCATTCCGCTTGTAAGGATAATAGCGGTATTCCGCGAGTGACAGGTACTGCGATTGGTGCGCAATTAGAAAGTACCAAAGAGTAAAATAGTTTAGTGACTCAATTAGGGTTACGTAAAGGAAGTGACGTCACGCATCTGCCGTCAGCTATGAGGATCAAGTGGGAACGAGTGCGCTCCAACGCCGCCGGGCGGCACTTCTTGCCTTCCGCCGACAACGTCTGCCGGCCTGCGTCTGAGGCGGGGCACCCGCCATCTATCCCAAGCGACGGAGGGCCGGAGCCTCTTCATCCGCTGGAATAAATAAAAAGTTCTGCTTTCTCTCTATCTCTTTGTCCTAGAGGCCTGGTTTTTCGTTCCGGCAGCTAGGTTTTCTCGGCGTTAATTCTGTAACTATTTTGTTTAGATGATTATTCTTTTTTCTAGGCTATTGGAATTCGCAAAATTTATTTTAACGCGTGTTTGCTAGTCGTTTTTGTGTCTTTCCTTTGCAGTTTGTATATTCTGAGAATTCGTAGTAGAAATGTTTCAGTTTATACATGCTTAAGATGTGCAATCAAAAGAAGGTAAAGTGTACTCAGTGTGTTGTGTACGCGAACCGACGCACTGCCACACCGCCTCCTAGCAAACGGACGCATGGCCGCTCTAGTTGCAATGCCTCCTTGCACCTGCGAGCCGGCCGCTTCGGAGTGACCAGCGGAGGTCCCCTCGGGCTGACGTAACCCGAGCCGTGCGTTACCTCGGAACTGGACTGGCCTCGGACCATGTGCGTGACCAGGGCACGAGAAGCAATGCCTTCTTTACAGGCGCCCGCGCTTCTCTCTTTCTTTCTCTTCCCCTATTTTCCAAAGCACAATAAATGTAGTCTCTACCCTTCAACCGAAGGCTCCGACGCCCTGAACATCTGTCGACGAGAAGTTGGATTTAGAGCAGACGCAGAGTCAGGCCATGGCTACCGGAGCGATGCATGGCGCCATCGAGCTGTTTAACGGCAAACATTGGTCTTCGTGGGTGCAGTGCCTAACTTTCTACTTGGTTGCAAACGACCTCTCCAACGAAGTGAAGAAGCGCGCGCTCCTCCTGACGCTTTGCGGAACCGAGACTTTCGGGACTGCCTGCGCACTGGTTGCGCCGAAGACTCCGGGAGAAGTCAGCTATCAAGACTTAGTCACACTTCTCCAAAAGCACTTGGACCCTAGACCATCTGAGCTGTACATGCGGTACGTTTTCCAGCGACGCGACCAACTGCCTGTCAATCAGCAACTACGTCGCAGCCCTCAGAAGTTTGACAGCCGACTGCAACTTCGGACGACGGTCTGCACTATCGATTGCACCGGCAGAAGGAGACACAACTGCTCTAACGAATCCCAAGACGTCTTGCTTCGCGACAGATTTGTCTGCGGCATCTGCGACGAGCGCCTCCAACACAGACTGTTCGCGGAGAAAGACGACGTTTCAGCGTGCTTTCGACCTGGTCATGTCAGCGAAAAGTGTGTCGAGGCAGCAGCGAGGACTCACGGGAGCGACGAGCTCCGCAGCAGTGCACAAAACTTGGCAACTCAATGACCACAAGAGGTGAACGACGCTGTTGTCGATGTTCAGTACTGCACAATGCCGTTTTTGCTCAAAAAAAGCCACATCGAGAAAGCTCCCGCAAGGAAGGCACAGTGTGAACGAGCAACAACACTCCCCACAGCGATCCGTGCTACGAACGCAGTGAGTGAGCGAAAACCCCAAAATTCCTAGTCGGTGTGAAAGTCGAGGGAAGGCCGATACGGGCGCCGCATGTTCTTTAATCAGCGAGGCTACTTACCGCCAAACATGGCCAACGAACGCCCTGAAGCTAACAAAAGAACCCCTTGACTTGCGCACTTGGTCGGGAGAGGAACTTGGCACTCTTGGATCAGCACAAGTTCGTGTGCGATTCAAATCAAAAGACTACGTGCTACTTTTGCTGGTAATGAAAGGAACTGGCTGCAATTTGCTTGGACGTCACTGGTTTTCTGCGCTAGACATGCGATTGCATGAAATTAATCAGGTCGCTGAGCCAACACCAGAGCTGCAAGAGGTCCTCGCACGCCATCCGGATGTGTTCAAACAAGACATCGACGGCAACACGGGACCCTTAATTCATTTGGATTTGGAGCAAGGCGCAACGCCCAAGTTCTGTAAGGCGCGTCCAGTGCCCCTTGCTTATCAAGAGCCAATGGAGGAAGAGCTCGACCGTCTTCAACAACAACGCATTCTGGAACCAATGCAACCTGCCGAAATGGCTACACCTTTATTGTGGGTGCGCAAAAAGGACGGAGCATCTCGTGTTTGCGGCCACTACAGGAGCCCAGTTAACGCAGTGGTCAAGAAGACGGCTACCGACAATCGCGGAGGTATTCGCAAAGTGGAACCACCTTCTCGACCAGGCTTATCAGCAGCTCAAGGTTGACGACGCCGCTCACTGTCAACGCTACCAAAGGACTGTTCCGAGTGAAATGACTTCGGAATATCCGCTGCGCCAGCCATCTTCCAACGTATGATGGAGACAACACTGACAGGAATTCCTGTGGTGAGTGTTTACCTTGACGACATTATTGTCAGTGGGAAGGACGCTAGAGAGCATGAGGAACGTCTAGACAAAGTCCTGTCGAGGCTAAGCGAGAAAGGTCTACGCCTCAATCAAGAAATATGCCGCTTCGGCATCAGGTCAGCCGAACTTCTCGGACATGAAATTGACCCGCAAGGCGTTCATACAACCGAGGAAAAGGTCCAGGATCCTTCAGGCTCCAAGGCCGACTGACAAGACTTCTCTGCAGGCCTTCTTAAGGCTTTTGGCATTTTATGACCGGTTTCTAGAAAACAGAGCTACGGTTGCCCCAGAGCTGTACAAGCTTCTGGAGAAAAACACACCCTGAACGTGAGAGAAAAGGCACCAGATTGCTTTTGACAAGCTCAAGCGTTTGATTCGCTCTTCCACGGTGCTTGCGACGAGACAAAGCCTCTACTTTTGTTTGTGTCACCATATGGCGTCGGCGCAAATCTAGCTCAGAAAGATGCGTTCGGCAGAGAAGCCCCCATTGCATTCGCGTCGCGAACATTGGTAGCGGCAGAAAAAAACTATTCCCAACTAGACAAGGAAGGTCTCGCAGTAGTTTTCGGCGTAAGCCATTTTCACCAGTACATCGCTGGCCGGCACGTGACCGTATTAACGGATCACCAACCGCTCCTCGGCATCATGGGAAAAAAGAAACAGTTACCGCAGATACTCTCGCCTAGGATGACCCGATGGCGTCTGAAGTTGGCCACTTACGATTATGATTTGGTGTACAGGCCTGGACGCCTACACCAAAATGCTCACGCACTTAAGGACTATTCACAAATGCGACTCGCGAAGTACGCGCGACTGGCAGTTGCATGCGACCAGAGAGCAACCGATGTTCACACTAGTGAATGCGACTTGCGGGTTGCTTTCCACATCCTGTATACCTTGACTGTTCACCACAAAGAGTAAAGCTAACTTACGTTCACGTCCACTGAGCCGCTGATTGGTTTAACGGTTTGCGATTTCCATTCCAGTCGCGTGACTGGAATGGAAATCGAGCAGTGCCGGAACAGCCCGCGGCAGTCGCTTTTCGACCGATGCGAACATTTGCGACTGTCGCTTTTCGACCGAAACAGTCGCGCGACCGCTGCGAGTCGCAAGGTGAACGGCCATTTAGCAGCCCGACGCTGCCCGCTCAAGTAGATGAGCCACATCCTCCTGCAGGTGTGCTCATGCTGGTTTCCACGCCGAGCATAAAACTGTCTCCAAATCAACTCGCAGAGATGAGCCGGGAGGATCCATTGCTGTCTCGCGTAATGTGAGCTGTGTCAAGCGAAGATCTGCGCCCGGGCAGGAATTTTCTGTGTTCGCAAGCCCGGTGGAAGAAAGAGAGGTGCTCCGACGGCCGCTTAGTGTGACCGGAGGGCAGCACGTTTTCTGGGAGGGGCCATCCGCCGGTTCTGCTGGCGTGCTTATGAAGCACCAGTGCGCGCGCTTATAATTTCGCCCTTAAATCAGCATTATAAGGTCCTAACCGTTAGATACTTATTTTGCGATATTTACAGCCAAACTTCTAAGCAGATAAAAACTTTCGTAACGCTGACTAAACAAATAACTCCATTTCCGAGCAAACAGATACGCGTCGCCTGCTCGAGCAGACGACACGCTGCGCTCGCCGCTCCGGAGCACACACCGGGCGCGCCTCTAGCGGATTGTTACCACGTCTGGCCAATTAAAGAGAAGCTCCATGACATCGTGCCGCCGGTGCCATGTAGCTGTTCAACGCATGTGAAATGAAGGTTCGCTTATCTATCCACCCCTTGTTCGCATCGCAACCAGACGCCGATTACATGGAGGAAGCAAGATTAAAGCGCTGTCGGGGAGGTTTGAGCGTCTGCTTCATTCTCGCGACACAACCGTTGCCACACGAGAAACTGCTCCATACGGTATCAGAATGAACGTGGCGCTCCAGTGGCAAAGTGAACACAAAAATGCAAAGCTATCTGTAGCCGGATGCGCGTGTCTATCTCAGATGACGGCATCCACACGGTCGAACTGGGGCTTTTGCCGCGCGTTCGATCTGCGGTTCACACTTCATGCAGGCATGCATAGCCTGGACTGCATGAAAGAAGCAAAGAAATTGTGCACAGGAATGAAGGTAATGTCCGTCGTCGAATGATTAAAGTAAACGATTGCAGCCAAGAAACATTCTGTTTTAATGAGGCAATTCTCCATGGCCTTAAAAATTTCTTCGTTTCACTAGCAATATTTGGAATACGTTGCTTGCTCATTGAACTTTATCGTATTTTTCACAATCGGCATTTTGATGAAGGTCAGACTCGAAAAACATCTCTGTGCTGCCCGATGCCACCAACGCATCATGAACACCGCTTGTACAAATTTCCGAATCAATCAGTGTGGTGTCTGCCAGATAATTTGCAACGCCAAGACATAAATGACAAAATACAATATTATGCCACAGTTGAAAAACTGTGCGATTCACAAATGTCGTAGAATCTTGAATCCGGCGTCGTGCGCTCATGGCCGTAATTACTAGCGCAACAAAATTATGCAATATATTTTCAATGAATTTTAAAGTTGAAGCAAAGGAGAATAGGGGACAAAGTTTAAGAAATATAACAAAAATAATTTGTCTTTAGAAATTTTCATGCTCGCTGTTTTCTTGAAATTAGAGCGATCGTACGTCTGTATATTGAACCGTTATATAAATATAAGCTTTCGCAGTTTGATGGATAAATATGCTGAGAACATAGTGTGGAAGTATTGCCGCTCTATCACAAACGTTTTTTGAACAAAGGCCTGCAAAACAGTCTAAATTTCATTTCCTGGGTCGATTTCGCCCCGCCGCGGTGGTGCAGTTGTTAAGATGCCCGACTACTATGCCGGAGCACCCTGGTTCGATCCCGACCGCCGACGGCTGCGTTTCGATGGAGGCAGAAAGATTCGTGTGCTGTGCGATGTCAGTGCACGTTAAAGATACCCGAGTGGTCTAAATTACTCCGTAGCCCTCCACAGCGGCACCTTTTTCTCTCTTTGCGCTTTCACTCCCACACTCCTCCCTTCCCTTAAGGCGTGGGTCAGGTGCCCACAGAACATTTGTGACAGATACTACGTCTTTCCTTTCCCGTGAAAACTAATTATTATATTTTAGGAGATTTCATAAAAACAGACTAGGTGTTTCTTACAAATCGGGTGGAAAGGAGTAGCCCGAGCCGTTATGCGGCACCAACGTCTCCTTTATTGTTCATGTAAATAAAAAAATCTACACTTCCAAAAAAAAAACAAAATTATCTGAATACAAACAAAAGCATGCATATCTTTAAGAGACCATTTTCAGCTACCTAACTTTATTATAATTTCTGTAATCAATGTAATCAATAACCAAAGTTGTCAAAAACAACAGAGAACATAAGCGCGGCACTCCACTCCTTCGTTATTTTAATTTCCTATGCCCCGAAAAAAAAAATTGGCATATCTTCTTTCCAGTCATCGGGCAACAGTATATAAAAAATTTAAAATCAATTTATAAGGTCGGCCGACCATTCTTTGTTTGATCTTACATGGAATCGCCCCATAGCATCCTACCTTAAAATTGTGCTTTAATGCACGACACGCACGTGTAATGGCAATAAAAAGAAATCCTACGGGTTCCGCTGTTTAAATTTCTTGCGTCATGTTTACATTTGGATTGCAGCAAAAGCCTTCTACAATTGTCCATAATGCAATAAATCAGGACATTAGCGTGTTTTTGCTATCAACCGGAAAAAAGAACGGCGAGAAAAAATTCAAAAAGCGGAGTGTGCGAACGTAACTGTGTTCTGTAGAGTTAGTTGTTGGGCTAGTTGGTATTCTACATTTAAGAACATAGTTTTCAACGCAAAAGCACGCGGCCAAAGCAAAGAAGAAGGAAGACTATAGTTCGTCCCTATAGGCACCGTGCAGAAACCCAGGGGGCAGCACTCGCGGCGAACAGGCAGAGCCACGAGTGAGCGCCGGAACAGTTTTATAGGGAGACGCGTGGCCGCCTAGGCAGGGCGCGCGCTTGAAAAGGCGGCCTGCACAACGAAATGGTAGCAGTTTTAGGCAGCTCGAGCGACGTAGCGAAGCACGAACGATGCGAGAACCGTACGACACAAGACGCAGAGACGGAGACGAGCCCTGGCCGCCCTCTGGGCGTTTATTTCTAGGCTGGAAACGCGCGAAACAGAAGATGACAGGAGAAGCGCGCGCAGTTAGAAAAGGCCGAGCAAAAAACGAAGAAGGTGGGAGGGTGGGGGCGTAAAAAACAGGGCAAAAATGTAAAAAAAATACAAAAAACATTTGTGGCGAACGCCCTTTCTCCCAAGTGTGGTACAGCTTCACAAAGGAATGAGGTTCTTGTTGAGGGGGGGAAGAGAAGGGGGGATTACACGGCCCTATAACTGTCTCCTGTGCTTGCAGGGATACACCGCAACGGGGCCGAGTAAAGGGGAGGGGGGAATGAAAGAGGGGAGAGGAAGGGGGAGCGAAAGCGTTGTCACTGATAGTCGATGTGGAAGACCCCTGGAGAAAAATGCCAAACATGGAAAGGTAAACACTCGAACAACAAGGATTGGTGGATTTTGATGCGGGGACGTGCCGCGCAAAGGGGGAAGCCTTCATGACATATGGAGAGAAGTTTAAAAAGAGGGGAAAAGAAAAAAAAATTTGATAGGGAGATTTGGAATGTCATAGAGGCTTATAGCGAGCAGTTGGATGCGCGCGGGGCTTCACAAAGGCCAGCTCGAACGCCCCAAGCTGAGGTGGGTGAGAGAGATCAAAAAAAAAAGAGCTGCGGGGAATCGAGCGGCCGAGAAGGGTGGAACGAGTATGGGAGAAGAATAGGAATGAATGAAGCTGTAGTCGACGAAAAGAAAAAAGCCTAAAAAAAAAGGGACAAGCCTGAAAACTCGAGAACGCGATTACCGGGGCCTGAAGATGCCGCAGGCACTTACATTACGCAGACGGATTTTGAAGAGCTTAAGCTGTTTTCTGGTGGGACGGTTGCCACTTTTCTCGACGATAAAGGAAAGGATGGCAGATGGCACGCGATCACTGATACAGTGACACAGCTATGAGAATGGAAACTGCCTTACAGCACCGCACAAACGATCTACAGTTTCTAATACACATTCATGTCTTCCTCTCTGTCACATGTCAGAATTGTAGCATGCTTAATTTTCTTTTTCGTTGAAAGAACGTCCTGCCTCATCCCGACTTGAATGCTAATTTTCTTTCGTTTTTTTTTTTTTTGACGATCCTTAATGCCTCTTTAACGGTACTTTCAAGTCCTCTGCCACAAAATTAAGTTTTGACAGGGGAAGGTAACAGGTGGCAGCCAGCCGCTCGATAACATGTTTGGAGCAGGCTGGCATGTAATGAATGCAAGATCTGTTCAAAGTGTCCACGAATAAGTAAAAAAAAAAACATTTTTTTACGTATTTTTTATTATGGTTTCGATTGAGCAGTATCACATGAGAAACAGCTTATCATTCGAGGTTCAACAACTCAGTAGACATCGAAATGTCATTAACACAACTAAATGAATAAAGCGTATGGAATTGCACCTCCTGAATCACATCTACAGAGGAGGGTGAAGTGGACAGCGAAGGATGGCGAGGAAAAAAAAATATCAGGCTGGGGGACGGACAAAGGAAGCCACCCAAGAGGAGAAGGAAAGTAGCGGCATAAGCGTGGAGGAAAGGGTGTGGAAAGAAGAAAAGGAATGAGCTGAGAGGAGGAAAAAAAATAATGAAAGCAAGCAAGCAAGCAAAAAAAAGTTGCCAAGGCAAATTCGCGAAACTAATTCGCAAGACATAGTAAATGCGCCATTTAAACACTCCATTCCTGGTGATTACTCTCTGCATTGTACTGGCAAGCTATCGTAGACAGGGAAATATAGACCACAGGACAGCATAAATAAAAATTATGCAATGAACAACTGCATCCACGAGCGCGGGCCACAGGCGCGCACGGCGGTCCCAGTAGCGCTGATGCCTATGAGTTGCCCAATTTCTTTAAATATTATTATTATTTTTTTTGCGGGTTGAGAAAGGATGCTAATGCAGGTGAAGGTATAGTCTGTCCTCTTTCG